>OZ014521.1:87967045-88164545 GCA_963966055.1 Lathyrus aphaca | reverse complement strand
AAAAATTTAGTTTAAGAAAAAAAGTATAAATGAAATACTTTTTTTTTATGAGTAGAGGGATTATTAAACAAGCATATTTCTTTGCTAAATTTATTATCATGTTAAACTTTTTAATTGTATAAACAAATATGGACATCATTATTGTAGACTTATTTAATGTTATTATAGTTAAATGAGTTGAATAGTAGATTTAGTAGATCCGTGAAGAAAAAAAAAGTAAATCGGGTAAATAAACAACAAAGCTTCAATCACTTTTCTTCTTTTTCTTTCTCTCCTAAAAATGGGTGATTTAGGATCAATTTTGATTCAAAATCATCCCTTCAAATCGTTTTTGTTTCTCTATTAGTTAAATAAGTGATTTTTACATATATTTAGTGTTTCTTTTGTATTTTTTGTGATTTCGTGGGTCATTGTTTGTTTTGATTTTTCGTATTTGTACGGTGTATTTTGATTTCTCGTCTTTGTGTGAGTTATTTTATTTTTCTATCATTGTGCGGTGTTCATTTGTTTCAGGTTGAAAGATTAGTTTAGATCTAGTGCAGATCAAATCAATGACATTAATGCCACTAACGCTACAGATCCAGAAGTATGAAGATTTCATACATCTCAATACAATCATATTTATAGGCTTATGCAATATTCTGTTTTATGCTATTAACATGAATGATGTGAGTTTGTTCGCAGATTCATCCGTTGTGTTTTTGACGATTTTGAATTTGTATTATAATAATGTACTCTATCAATTTGAATGAATGAATATCATTTATTTTTAATAAAAAAATCAACAACAAAGAATGATGACGACAATTGTAATATTGTTGATAAAATTTTCACTTTAAATTTTATATTAAAAAAATAAATTGAAATATGAGTTGCAATGCTACGAGTTTTTCATAAGGTTTCTTTCAACAATCTATGAATCATTTTTGCTTAGAGTCTTATTATATCATGTAAGCATGCGTTTGAAGTATGAGAAAAAAATTAATATTCATAATTTAGACAAATGAGAGTTGAATTGAAATCGATAAAGAAAGGCAACAAATCCATTTTTGAATATGTGCTAAGAATTGTCAAAGCTATTCCAATTCCTTACTTGTAGTTAGAGAGGCCATCTCAGAATAAAATTAAATTGATTCAATTCTTCTTGGCTTATTATAAGAATACAATTCATTTGTGATGCAAATATATGAAAATTATGAATCACCAATCTTTATGATGCGGAAGCCCTCCTCTACGTCTAATAATACCCATGGATGTGTTCAAATATGACAAAGTTAAAGAGGATATAAGTACCCCATAGACAAAAGGGGAAATTTCCTTCAAATTTGTCTGAATGAATTTTGGTCAGTTATTGCACTAAATATCCACTAGTGAAATTTGTCTTCAAATCTGTCTGAACGAATTTTAGTCAGTTTTTATACTAAACATCAACCGATGGAAGTTGCCGTTATATTTGTCTCGGGCTACTGAAAATTTGAATTTCGAATTAAAAATATACAACACTTCGTGAAGTGTTGCTTTGGAATGAATATAAGTAATGCTCGGAAACAATTCAAATTTTGATTAAAAGGTGTTGTTTCATCAAGGGTCGCAACCTTGTGAAACAACACATGTATGACCTATAAATAACTCATTCTGGAATTTTCAAAAAATAATTACACATCGAAAATCCTCTTGTAAAAAATTTCAAACACTCTTCGCTACATAATCGAATTTTCGCTAGTCTTGCATGGACTCGATAAAAGGCTGAATTATCTTGGGTATTCTTGCGTTCCAACTTTAAGACAATTTTGAGAGTGCTTGAAATACTTTTAAGGAAAATGATTTTGTTCACGATTCTAGCATCGATACAATTAATTCAATTTACAGAATTTTCTAACAATCTTAAGAGTCTTTTATATAATTGCAATCGAGGTTTCTGTTTCAAATATCAAATGATAAATTTCTTAATTATAGACACATTCTAACACAAGAAGAATTTATCTCAAGAATCCGGAGATCGTATGTTTATGGTCCAACACGAAACATGGAAATAAAAATTAGGGCACAGTCTCATGCACATGAATGAAGCACAATTTAGAAATGATCCAATCTAAATATAGTTCAACGAAATGGCAGTGCAAGAAAGAAAAATAAAACATGTTACTGTCACTGGTATAGTCATCGCCTAATACAGAAGAACGATAATTAAAATTCTTGTGAAATCTAAGGCTTTGATTGAAGCATTTAATGTTGTTGCTTTGGATTTTATGATATGTTATTCATTATGGTGATTATTGTCCACTTTTCTAATTGGTGAGTCTCTCTTACTCTCTCTCTCTCTCTCTCTCTCTCTCTCTCTCTCTCTAACTATTTGCTGATAAAAATAATATCATTATGCATCATGCACGAATCCTTGTTTAAACATAAAATATATTTTAGTGCTATAGATTAACTTAATGTTATGTGCTAATGTGTTTGAAAGAAAAATTGAATGTATATATACTAATAATTTATGATGAATCTTTAATCATAAATCAAATTTAAAAACGTGAATTGGAAGTCATGTTTCAAAATTGTGAGTAGAATCATATTATATGAATCATTATATACATTGTCAATAAAACATGAATATGCGTTTAAATGTAATCAATTATGAACATACTATTTTGGTGATTTAATTGTAAATTCTAGTTGCTTTGTTTATTTTTCAATATGAATTTGTATCTGTGTTAGATAAATTGGTGAAAAAAATTGAATTGAAATTAAAATTTTAAAAATTTAAAGTATGAATTGATTGGTTACTAAACTAACCGAAATTTATCAAAATTCATGATTTTAAATTATGCAATTGAGTTTTGATTTGTATTCTATGTGAATAACATATTTGTGTTTAATGAAACTTGTTTTACATATAAAGATCATTCAAAAAATGGATCATGACTTATAAAGACTTCTAAATTTATAGTCTAATGTAATTATTGAATTCTGAGATATGGAATTTTGAGAACCTTATCACGGAGGATAAGAAATTTGAGAGTTCTACAAAAGAAGAACCTTGTGAGGAAACTTCTCCACCGATTGGTAAAACATAAATCAAAAGTTTGTCACTAATGAAGAATCTCGTGTGGAAGATTCTTCACGGGTTGTTGAAAAACAACTCGAACTTAGAAAAATAAAGAGAGTCTGAAAGACTAAGGATCAAGGACAAAATAAAATCAATAGTCATTTTATTTCTTTTATTTGGTAGAAGGAAATAGTGAGAATTTTGTTTGTAAGATTCCTATTCTTCAAGTGGAAAACGATCCTAAGACTTATAAGGAAGCATTAACTTCAAAGGACTATTCTTTTGGTAGGATGATATCCAAGACGAAATGGATTCAACAATATCAAACTATACTTGAGAACTTGTCGATCTACCTTAAGGATCAAGACCTATTGGATGCAAGTGGATGTTTCGAAGAAAGTATCATAGTGATAATACACTAAACACCTACAATGATAGCCAAGGGTTTTAGTGTTCGCTGTGATTTTTGACGAACAACCTCTGGTTAACCAATTTCTCAGAAAACTGGGTTACTTGCAGGACCAACCAAACAAGTCCTAGGACACATGTGCAATTGTTTGTCGAAAACACTCTTAGTATGGATAATGATTTATGATTTGTTTTGTTAATAAAGTCAAAGGATTAAATGCTTTGGTTTTGAAAGTAAAATGAAGTTAAAGTTTAGACAAAAGTAAGAAAAATGGCGAAATGATAAAACTTTGCAGAAAAGTAAATAAATCTGAAAGTAAAATAAACTTGATGAATAAACTGATAATTGAAATAACTTGAAATAAAAACGGTGTTCAAACGTACATGGTTCCAAATATCAAACTCATTTTCTCTCACACTGGGTACTTAGAGTATTTACAGGAATTTTGTATAAGTTTTCACACACACATTCTAAACACAAACTATTCTATTTATATACAAACAAAGTAACTGCCTAGAACGGAAAAAATCATAAATAAATGACAAGTGTCAGCCTGCATGCAACTTCTTTTCCTGAACCTTCCATGTGTCCAACTGTCAAAGGTTGCCACTTTTTAAATTTGAATTCTCCCCTTTGGTGATGAAACCTTGCACCTCTTCAACTGTCGAAGTCTCGAAGAAGAAAGAACCCTTTCAAAATCTGCCAAACAATGCTTCTGTCCAACAACTCTTCTCTGTTGAAATGTCGAAAGATACCCTTATCTTGTCAAATGCCCAGCTACAAACAATTTCCCAAACTTATCCTGCCAGAATACTATTTGTCCTTTTGTCGAAGCATTGGAGCTTTTAACCTTGTCAATATTTCTTGAATTTCTTCACTTTCATTATTTTTAACAGAGATGGCTTCAAGTTCCAAATTTCAACATGTCGAAATTATGAGCTTACAAATTGCCCCCCAGCAAAGATGTTTTCGACTAGTTCTGGAGAAATATCTCTTGCTGTCGAAATGACTTTTGACATCCTGTCAGTTTCATTTATTGTAAAGTGACTTTGTTGAGTCCCAAGAAAACACCATGATCTCCACTTTCTGAAAAACGTCACTTCTAGCCCACGTTTACACAACCTTCCATAACCCTATATTCTAGCCAAATCATGGCTCCCTACCAACCGTCACTTTCAATCATCACCATTGGATCAAACGCATGTCCCCCATCTTTCAAACTGAAAAGTTTTTTTCCTCTTCTCTTTTTATTATTATTATTTTATTATTTTTTATCTTTTCAACTTCTATAAATACCACCTTCAAAAAACCTTTTTCTTTTTCACATCCTCAAAACTTCTTCTCCTACCTAACTCAGAAAACTCCATTAAAAACCCTTTTCAAAGCTTTCTGCTCCTTCAACTTCTCATCTCCCCAAAACAATGGCTCCTCCAAAAACTGTTGCTGACCGTAGTGCCAAGAAGACAAAGAAAACAACTGACCTTCCTCCTGCTCATACACTATCTGGACCCATGCAAGTGCAGCAGCAACAATACATCCCAGAACCCCCAAATGAGAGGGAGAAAGCAAGCATCTACAAATCTCAGGTAATGATCCCTATCTCAGTTTCTAGAGTTCACCATGCCATGCTAGGTCCCATATTTGATCCTAATGCTGACCCCAATCGCTTGAAAGATTTTTATCCTTGCTACTCTGCTTCCAAACCAATAGCTGCTAATAAAAACCCTAGTCTTGTCGAAACAACCTCTAAGAAACCTGAAATTCCCATAGCTTCGACAGAAATAGATCTATCTTATTTGAATCAGACTAGGATTTTTAGGAGCCCCCCTCTAACAAAAGATCCTTCAGACTACTTAGCTTGGCTCACTAGAGTCGAAAGGGTCAAAGAGAAATTCTGGAAGAAAACTGGCATCTACGACCTGATCCAACTGTCGAAGGAAGGCCCACGCTATTGCCAGAACATGTTGCTGGCCTCTTTGTATTTCTGGGATAGTACCTTCAACACTTTCCACCTACCCTGTGGTATGGTTACTCCTACCCTTTTCGACATAGCAGCCATCACTGGCCTTAGTCCTTTAGGAGAAATTTTCAACCCTGAACACTTAAATAAAGACCCCATAGGCTTCGACACCAAGCACGCTGGATATTCTGTCTTTATCACTCATCACCAAGGCGAAGACAATGAGGAAGTATCCGACAGAGAGCACATTGCTTTCCTTACTCTGTGGTTAGCTAAATTCGTCTTCTGCACTAGGTCACTCCAGGTTGCCAGAAGTTATATTATCATGGCTAATCAACTTCATAATGGAGTTGCATTCTGCCTGAGTGAATTACTCCTGGCAAACCTCTACGAATCTTTGAGTGAGAGTGTGAGTAACTTAAAAACCCTCAAGGACAAAGGAAACATCAGTCTCACAGGCCCCTTCTGGCTCCTACAATTATGGTTGAACGCAACCTTCGAAGCCTGCATCCCTGTCAAGATGTCAGTTGACGAAGAAGAGCTGAAAGAAAGGCGCGTCGAATGGCCTAGGTTAGTCCAACTAACACCTACTGATGACAACATAGGTATTCGACAAGCATTCACCAGCTACATAATGATGTTCGCCAAACGTTATAAGTTCACTCCCTCTATGGCACCATTTGCCAACAGAACTGTGGGTCCCAAATGGTTCACAAGACAACTCCCACTGGAAAACCAGAAAGAAGAAGACTCTTATATATCCATCTGGGAGGCTTTCCTTATGCCAAGGCACCTTTTCTCCCACCACAGTCTCAACAACACTAAAGTGTCTCTCATTGTCTACCAACCTAACCTGGTGGCTAGAGAATTTGGGCTAATACAGACGAAGACGAAACCCATTTATCACAAGAAAGGCTCTATTCTGTTCTACAATTCATTTCAGAATTTCGAAAAAAGTTTAGAATTGTACAACAAATTCTTCGACGCATCTCTGGAAGTTTACCCCACCATCTTTCGACCAAGCTTCCTATGCACTGAAGACTTCGACGTTTGGTGGAAGGAGTATTATATTAACAAATTCTTTGATGTAGCAACTTTCACCACTCTCCTGACGAACGCTTTTGCTTTTGTGCAGGACAAGAAGAAGAAAGGTACAGATAAGCATATCAAAGAAATTCAAAAATTTCAAAAGTATTTTGAAACTATCTACAGGCCCAGTGATCTTCGTCGAACCATAGGCGAAACAGCAGTAACCTTAAAACAAAAATTTACAGAAAAATTGGATAGGTTGGGGGTGCCTTCGTACATTCCACCACATGCACGTTACAACTTTGAATTCACCTCCTTTCCTCCCAAGTTCCCTCCACTCCCTTCTGCAGATTTTGGTGTGGCCTTGTGCCCTCCATTTCCAGATTGGTTTGTGTGTGGATCTCATTTAAAACTGCTTCGCGAGTCCAGCAAGAAACTTGCCGAACGGGTGGTTCCGACGAAGTATTACTTGGGCAACTTCACTGGGCACCTTCATGTTGGGATAGAACATGTTAGTGTGGAAGAACCCATTCTTGAAGGTGTCGAAGAAATTACATTCTTCCTCTTATTTCTAACTCATCTTTGTTCTATATCAATGTTCATGCAATTCTTTCTCTTTCAGCTGTTAGAATTGTCAAGAAAACTGCTGGTGAAGGAACCTCCTCCAAGACAGTCGAAAAATCACCCATAGCTGCCAAAAAGGTTTCGACGAACAAAAACAACTCCTTATTTATGTATTTCAATATTCCTTTATACTGAATATCTCTTCTTTTTGCATACTTCAGGTAACTCGTACACCAGCCAAGAAAAGAAAACAAGAAGAAAAGGAGATGAGTGTCGAAGAGTCTGAGGATGAATCTCCTGAACCTCAACCTCTGAAAAGAAACAAAGGTATGAAAATCAAAACAGTGGCTTCCCAAAGATCCATAGTTCGCAGACGAACTCCTCCTGCCAGTCCAACCAACAACATCCCCTCAAGAAGTGAGAAAAGTGGGGACTCAAGCATTCACACTGAGATCCCTCAGGTATTAAATTTCAACTGACAATATTCCCAGTCTTAACTGCATATATTTTCATCTTAAACTCCCCTTTTATGTTCTCTTCAGGTTGTTATTGATGTCGAAGAAACTTCTAAAGTCCAAGAAGAAGTTATTCCTTCTGACTCTGAGAAGACTTTGGCTGAAAGGCTTCAAGAAGAGGCCACCCCAGATGCAGGTGTCTATGGACCTCAAACTTTCGACGAATTCGACATTAGTGACTCTGAGTCTTCTGGCAATAATTCTCCCTTTCGCCCAGACTTTACTGTGGAGGAAAAGACAGCTCCAGACCAAGATGCACCAACTCAAGGACCCATTACTGCAACAGAAGTTGAAGAAGCTGCTTCAGGCCAGGACGCACAAGCTCAAGGGCCCACTGACACCACAGAGGCTGACAAAGAAATCGTCGAAGAAGAAGTTGATCTGTCGAATCAACCAGAAACCAACTTGAACCCTGGAGGAAGTACTCAAACTATTCCTACTCCACCAGAAGTTCCTACAGAAACCCCTTTGGATACTGGTTCGACAAGCTTGTCGCATGAGGAAATTGAGAGCTTGAAAGTAAGAAAGCCTTTGGAATATTTAAAAGCTTTACTCAGTTCCAGGTACAACTTCCAAGACTCTTCACACAGCAGTTCGACAGCTTCAGGGGCTACTTCTGACATTCCACCCATCAGTGCCATCATGAATGAGATTAAGGTAAAAATCCTTGGGGTGGACCTGTTTGAGACTCTGGCTGAAAACCCTTCTGCACAATATGACTTAAAGAAACTCCTGAAACGGGCCAATCTGCTGGAGGCTTCGACTGAAGAGAGTCGTCTGGTGATGGACCTGATGTCAATGATTGATTCTGTAAGTGCTGACTTGGTTCGTCAAAAGGAATTTTCTCAGAACATCACAGCCAAATCTGAAGAACAAGTCTCAGAATGGAATATCGCAGCTTCTTCGACAGAGAAAATTTCAGAGCTGAACAAGCTTTCTGAAGATTACACCAAAGCTGCTGCTGAGTGTGAAAACAACATTCAAGCTTATCAGGCTCAGATTGCTGATCTTCAAAAGAAAATCCTCCAAGAGCGGGAACGCCAGGCCACCCTCCAACAGCCCAACCAAGAGGAAATCGACAGTGAACTTCAAAAAGGGCTCCAACATGCAGAATCAGCCCAACAACTTCACAGGGAGATCGACGAACTGACTGTTAGTAAGAGTCTCTGCGAGCGTCGAATTCAGCTTCAGAAGAAAAAATTTGACGAACTCAAAGCAGCCTTCCTTCGACAGTAGTTTGTAATAGACAATAGGAAATTTTATTGTTTTAAGAATTTTTCTTTTTAGCAATTTCGTATGTAATGTTATTTTACGCCATCTGTTTGGCGAAGACAAGCTTTTATTTGCAATTTCATTCTGTTCCTATTTTTATTTCTTGCAATGTTGGTTTATACTTTTTCAAGTACTTGCCATTTATTTTCAGCACTCTCCTGTCTTTTTCTATTTCTTCGACTTCATATGCACCGTTTGAAAAAACTCTTAAAATTTTGAAAGGTCCTTCCCATTTAGGGGACCATTTTCCCATCAATCTATCTTTCTTCTCCATGGGCAAAATTACTTTCCAAACTAAATCATCTACTAAAAAAGCTTTAAATTTTACTTTCTTATTGTAAAACTTTTCGACTCTTTCTTTCTGCCTTTTTATTAATTCTAACGCACGTAACCTTTCTTCATCTAAATCAACCAACTCATCCATCATCATACTCCAATAAATTTCAGATGGAATCTCATGATGCCTTTGAATTCGTATTGACTGTAAACAGATTTCGACTGGTAACACTGCATCATGTCCGTAAGTTAATTTAAATGGGGTGGAATTAGTTGCCTCTTTAGGAGACGTTCGACAAGCCCAAAGGATTTGATCCAGAGTCTTGTGCCAATTTCTAGGTTTTTTACCCACGTGCTTCTTTATCAGATTTATCACTACTTTGTTGGCTGCTTCGACCTGACCATTTTCTTGGGCATAATAAGGTGTCGAAGTTAGCAACTTAAAACCTGTCTCTTTTGCAAATGCCTGCATATTTCTTCCAGTAAACACAGATCCTTGATCAGTGGTTATAGTCTCTGGTATTCCAAATCTATACATTATATGTTTCTGGATGAAGTCTATGACTGCTTCCTGATCTACATTCGTCAGTGGTATGGCTTCGATCCACTTAGTGAAGTAGTCTACCCCAACTAAAATGTACTTCTGCCCTTTTGAAGAGGCTGGTCGAATTTCACCAATCAAATCTAAAGCCCAACCTCTGAATGGCCAAGGCTTTATAATGGAATGTAACTCATTTGCTGGCACATGAGGTATGCCTGCATGAATTTGACATTCTTGGCATCCCTTTGCAAATTCGACACAATCCTTCAACATTGTTGGCCAATACATCCCCTGTCGAAATAATAGCCATTTCATCTTGTGCCCTGCCTGGTGTGCACCACACGCACCACTATGCACATTCGACAAAGCTATATAAGCTTCAGTCTCTCCTAAGCACTTTAGTAAGACTCCTTCTGGAGTCTTTTTAAACAACTCATTTCCAAAGAGCACATAGCTTAAGGCTCTATACTTGATCTTTCTTTCGACTGTCTGGTTTGGATTCTGTAAATAATCCTTGATAGGCTTTCTCCAATCTCCTACCCCTGGATCATCTACATTAAAAATTTCAAAATTTTCTTTATCACCATATCCTAGTCTCATGGTTTCCAAATCAGATGGGGACAACCTAGTGGATACAACTTTTCCTCTTACTTCGACAACCTTCATCAGGTTTTCCTTTGACACTCTGTATCCTGATGCCAGTTGAGCCAAGTCATTTGCTTCCTGATTTTCTAATCTAGGAATGTGTCTAAAGATTGCACTTTCGAATCTCTTGAGGAGTCTATTGGCTATCACAAAATACATGATCAAATTTTCTTTGACACATTTGTACTCTTTTGTCAGTTGTTTTATCACCAACTCAGAGTCACCCATTATTTCGACCTCTGTTGCCCCCAATTCCAACAAAATTTCAAGTCCAGCAATTAAAGCTTCATATTCTGCTTCATTGTTTGAACAACAACCTTCTATTTTGTACTTGAACTTTGTTGGAATTTTATTGGGAGAAATGATTAATACCCCAACACATGTTCCATTTTTATGACTGGAACCGTCGAAATATAATTTCCAAGGCTCTCTTTCGACATAATTTGTCTCATCTCAAAGTATGGAGTGGTCAGCTATAAAGTCAGCAACCACTTGCCCTTTGACAGCTTTTAGAGGCATATATTTTAAAGAATATTCAGTCAAGGATAAAGCCCATTTTCCAATTCGACTGTGTAGAATAGATTTAGACAACATATGTTTTATTACGTCGAAATGAGAAGATATATGTACATCAATGGGTTTTATATAATGCTTTAACTTTGTACAAGAGAAATATACACATAAACATAATTTCTCTATCATACTATATCTAGTTTCAGCATCATTTAAGACTCTGCTGAGATAATAGATGGCTCGTTCGACGCCATGTTCATCTTCCTGACAAAGCATGCTTCCCAATGTTCTGTCGGACGCTGAGATGTAGAGCCTCATACTTCTTTTTCGACAAGGAGACATTAAAACTGGAGGACTTGCCAGATATTCCTTGATTTTGTCGAAGGCGTCTCGCTGTTCTTGCCCCCAAGTGAAGCCCTCCTTCTTCAGTCGAAGTAGAGGTGAGAAGGCTTGTGTTTTTCCACTAAGGTTGGAGATGAATCTTCTGAGAAAGTTGATTTTCCCTAGTAGAGACGGCAATTCCTTCTTTGTCGATGGCGCTTTCGCTTCCATTATGGCCTTGGCTTTGTTTTCATTAATCTCAATCCCTTTCTTGTGGACCACAAAGCCTAAGAAGTCACCTGCCTACACACCAAAAGCACATTTAAGGGGATTCATTTTCAAACCAAACTTCCTCATCCTTTCAAAGGACTGTCGAAGATGGTTAATATGGTCTGAGCCTGAGGTAGATTTAATCACAATGTCATCTATATAAATTTGCATAAACGTTTCAATGAAATCATGAAAAATAGAATTCATATCCCTTTGGTAAGTAGCTCCAGCATTTTTTAAACCAAAGGGCATGACTACTCACTCATATGTTCCTATTGCCCCTGGACAATGAAAAACTGTTTTTGGAACGTCTTCTTCAGCAATGAAGATCTGGTTATAACCAAAATATCCATCAAGCATACTTAAATACTCATGGCCTGCTGCAGAATCTACTAGCATTTCTGCTACTGGCATAGGATATTCATCCTTAGGGGTAGCTGAGTTTAGATCTCTAAAATCAATGCATACCCTTAGTTTGCCATTTTTCTTAATCACAGGGACAATATTAGTAATCCATTCGACATACCTTGTTGTACGGATGAACTTGCATCTTAGAAGTCTTTCGACTTCCTCTTTGATTTTCGACAGAATTTCAGGTGCAAAGCGTCTGGGAGTCTGCTTTATTGGCTTTTTCCCTTCCAGTATTGGCAACTTCAATTCGACCAAATTTCTGTTTAAACCAGGCATTTCGTCATAATCCCATGCGAAGCAGTCTTTAAACTCATTCAGCAGTTGGATCATTTCGACTCTGAGTTGAGGATGCATCTTGGCACTGATGTAAGTTGGCCTTTTCTCTGCCCCCAATCCCAGGTTAATCTCTTCCAAAGGATCATGTGCCACCATTTTCATATTGGTTGGGGCAGGATCTTTTTCAAACCCCAAGGGTTCGTCATCATAAATGGCATCAAGTCTTTGACTCTGCCATTCGCCATTAGAATCTTCTTCTAAACTTTGCTTTGCATGTTGTTCCTCAATATTTTCTTGAGGATGTTGTTCTTCGACAACTTGTGTGTTGGCTTCGACAACCATGTTTCTTACTTCAGCCTCAAGGGCCGCTTTGAGTCGTTTTTCGGCTATATAAGCCGAAATCTTTTCCATGGTTGATGCCTCAGTCATTTTCACTGAACTCACTCTCCCACCCAGTTGGATTGACATGGGCAGTTCCCCAAGTGTAATTTGTCTCCCCAATTACTTCTTTATCCCACTAGAAGCCATGTGTAGGGTGGAGGTACATGGAACAATAGGCGTTGTCGGAGACTGTTAGGTCGAAACCAGCAGGATTGCATGGTGCTATGTGGGCCAGATTCTTGTCGAAGTTACGACTAGTGACATTGTTCACATCCACCGTGAAGTAACTTTGATCTGCTTCTATGTTTTCGACAATCCCATCTGGCCTCCAGATTGCTATCCTTTGATGCATGGAGGATGGCACAGCCCCAATCCCATGGATCCACTCTCTTCCTAACAGCAAGTTGTAATTTGCTTTTGATGCTATCACCACAAAAATTGTAGGCCTGGTAATGGATCCTACAGTCAAGTTCAATTGTATTACCCCCAACGTGGTCCCTACCTTACCTTCATAGTTGGACAACACCATGTTGTGGGGATTAGTGTCGGAGTCATCTTTTCCAATCCTCTTTATCATATAATGAGGAATGAGATTCACAGCTGCTCCTCCATCTATCAGGATTTTGTTGACACCTACATTTTCTACTTTTCCTTTTATGAACAAAGGCTTTAAATGGGCCTTCATTGCATCATCTGGCTTTTCGAAAAAAGCATTTTGCTCTTCGACACAGCCATTATTCATTATGTAGTAGCATACAGGCTTAAGCCCTATGCTATCATCAGCCATATCATCCTCTTCGTCTTCGACCTCTATTATCCTGTCATAGTCTCTGGGCAACACAGAAACCACATTGCAAGTTACGTCGAAAGACGCATCAGATTCTGAACTGAAGTCATCAGTGACTTCTTCGTCTCCTAGCATTTTGTTGCTGGTTTTCTGCATTTCTGCTGTGTCACTAGATTTCTTCTGAGAGGGTTCTTCCTTCTCCAGAGCTTTCCCTTTGTTTGTAGTCTGCACATACTTGTCTGACTCAGCTTCCTTCTGCCCAATCCTCTTGTGTTCTACAGTCTCTTTTTCAATTCTCTTCTGCCTTTGGAATCTTCTCCATTGGGACCTGGTCATAGGATTCTTTCCTTTGTAGTTTTCAGAGACATACTTTGGCCTTGCTTTTTCTGCCTCCTTTTTTACTTCCATTGAGGCACCCCTGTTCACTTCAAAACTCTTCCATCTCTTCTGACCTTGGGCATCCCTTATAGGCTGAACCCATCTGTCGTCATTTGGTTTGTCGGATGGTTTATAGGTGTTGAAACGCCTCTCTCCCACTCCTTGGATATGATGCTCCCTTCTTCTTGGGTCGAATCTTTCATTTCTGGTTGGTAGGACTGTTCCCCAGTTTCTTTTCCTTTGGGTCTTTTCTGCTACTTCTAAGTCGTCAGCTGCTTTCCTGTCGAACACAGCACTGCATCTTGGGCAAAGCATAACTTCTGCATTCTTCCTTTGACACTTCTGGATGAATTCGACAAGACTTTCGTTCTCTTCTGGGTAAACCAGCTTCTGATGTTTCTCTTGACGTTTCTTTCCCTTGTTGGTGTCTGGTCCTACCTTCTGAGTGACTTCCACCATATGAATCCCTGCACTCTGTTCAGTTGTGATTTTCAATTTGTTCATTTTTTCGACTAGCATCATTTCCTCAGGGATATTCTCCTTTAAATGATTCATACTGCCTTTTGGGTGTAAGCCCTTGTAGACGTATTTGCAGCACTGTGCAGCACCTTCGACAGCATCTTCCTCAGTTTTGATTGTGCTTCTGTTCATTGGTTCGACAACGAGGGCATTGTCAGAAGTCTCTGTTCTTGTGATTTTGTCTTGGCTAAGGCCCTCAGTAGCCTCTTTTTGGACAATGAGGGTTTTGTTTTCTTCAATATCATTTGTGAAAGAGTCTCCCCATCCTGTGGGTTTGATTTTGCTGATATCCATCTTGGAGCTTGGTGGTGCTGAATATTTCACCATGAAGTCGAACTTCCCGTTTGATTCTCCTAGAGTGTCCCAGATCACCCCCTGCTCAGCATCTCTTTCATAGTTTTTCTTGTCGAAACTTCTGCCCACTTTGACTGTATTTCTTTCGTCAGAAACTTCAGTGGTTTCAATGGAATTCTCCCCGTCGAAGTCTTCAGAAGCTTTGACTTCTTCCTCAGCCTGGTCTGCAAGGTCATCAACCCCTTCCACCACATTTACATGGGTGTCGAAACCTTCAGCAGCTTCTATCATGGTGAAGTTGGTGTCGAAGTTTTCAGTAACTTCCACCATTTCAAAACTTTCCTTAGCCATGATCTCCATTTCGACCACATTTACCATTTCTGGTTTAGCATAATTGGCCTCCACCACCTGCATGGGATTGGAGTCAATCCTCATCTGTTGCTTGGCTTTGTCTCCAAACTTCAGCCTTCCATTTTGGATTGCATTCTGGACAAGATCCCTGAAAAGGTAACATTGAGAAGTTTTATGACCCAAGAAATTATGGTATTTACAAAAACCTCTCTTTTTCTGTTGGTCTATAGGAGGCTCCTTAGTGCCTGCTGGTTTTATTAACTGACCATCTTTGACTAATAAATCAAAAATTTCATCACATTTGGTGATGTCGAATGTATAGGTTCTTTTAGGGAACCTGTCATTCTTTTCTACTTCGACTGGATTTTTTCCATTCGACGGGGCTAAAACTTTACAAGAATATGGAGGGCCTTGTTTTAGTTCTGCCAGATCAATTTCTTGCTGGTCGAAAATGACTGGTTCGTTTTCGTCATAATCATCTTCTTGAACTATTCCTACATAGGCCACTCTTTCCTTCTTGTTTTTATTTGATCTAAATTTTTCATTTTTTAGTCTTTCTATTTGCCTTACTCTATCTGCTAGTTGTGCCATGTCTCTCAGGTACTGGGTATCTAGTTTCTTCCTTATGGAATAATCCAGACCCCCAGCAGCCATTTCGACTAGTTCTTGTTCCGGCACTTGTGTAAAGCATCTGGCTTTTAGTAATCTAAACCTATTCAAGTAATCATCTATAGGTTCAGAGAATTTTCTTTTGACACTTGCCAATTCTTTCAGACTTATCTTAGTTTGTCCCATATAGAATTGTTCATGGAACAATCTTTCTAATTGGGCCCATGTGAATATTGAAGTTGCAGGAAGAGAAGTAAACCAAGTAAAAGCATTTTTTGTCAAAGAATTTGGGAAGTATTTCATCCTTAAGTTCTCATTATTAGCAATCTCTCCTGCCTCTATCAAATAACGCGCTACGTGTTCTATGGTGGACTCACTAGTATCCCCTGAGAATTTGGTGAATTTGGGGACTTTCCACCTTGGTGGTAACTCTTGTTGCAGAACGTATTCAGACAAAGGGGAAGTATAACTAGGCCTTTGTAATCCTACGTTCACTCCATTTTGCGCCATTATTCTCTCAACCATGGTTGCAATATTATTTTCGACAGGCGGGTTGTTGTAACGCATTCTCTGCTGTAATATTTCATTAGCATTTTGGTCTCTTTGGACTATTATTCTTCTTGGTTCCTGTCGAATGGGCTCCTCTTCATTAGGCTGTTCAACTATCACCTCTTGGGCCCTGGGATTTTCATGAGGGTTTCCTAATGGCCTTTGGTTTATAGTAAGTTCCTCTTCGACAAGCCTATTGGCAGGATTTTGATTCAATTGCATTCTTTGTTGTGCTTGAGGGACTCCAAAAAAGTCAGCAATGCGTGCCATCTGTTCTGCCAATATTTGGTTTGTTTGGGTAGTGTTTTGTATTAAAGGATTGAACACTTCCCCCATTTGTTGTGTCAATGCCTGCACCATATCATGATTGCTTTCGTCCATCTGTTGACGAATTACTTGTGCAGAATGGTTTGTCATAGTGGGCATATGGAAACCTGGTGGAACTTGATTTATTCTATTTCCATTTCCACCATATCCTGATCCCTGCAATGGTGATGACATTTGAACCATAGTATCAGAGAATAATGGTGACGAATTATGTAGGCTTGCCATCATTGAAGTTGGCATTCCATATGGTTGTTCTCTCCCAGTCAAGGGCTGAGAATAGTTCAGATATGGCCTGAAGGTGTTTCCTCCAGGGGGAGGGGTTCCCATGGGTCTGGCGTGTCCCATGGTGGAAGAACTAGGCGCATTCTGGGACCCTGAACCCGTTGGTATTGAATCCCCTAATGGAGGCCTGATCTGTTCTAAAACAGGGCCAGAAACTGGTATTCCTTCTGACGAAGGGATAGGATTGGAAACTGGAATAGTTTCGTTAGGATTGTTTGAAGCATTAGCCATCCTTCTTCCTCTTGTTCTCTTTGGTCTTTCTACGTCGGTTACGGCTAGTTTACCGCTTCTAAGAATCATACAACGTAGCAAGGAACAATTTGTCTAAGAAAGTTATCTATTAGATTTTATTAACTGCACTAGTCCCACCAGGTGTGCCAATTTGTTCGCTGTGATTTTTGACGAACAACCTCTGGTTAACCAATTTCTCAGAAAACTGGGTTACTTGCAGGACCAACCGAACAAGTCCTAGGACACATGTGCAATTGTTTGTCGAAAACACTCTTAGTATGGATAATGATTTATGATTTGTTTTGTTAATAAAGTCAAAGGATTAAATGCTTTGGTTTTGAAAGTAAAATGAAGTTAAAGTTTAGACAAAAGTAAGAAAAATGGCGAAATGATAAAACTTTGCAGAAAAGTAAATAAAACTGAAAGTAAAATAAACTTGATGAATAAACTGATAATTGAAATAACTTGAAATAAAAACGGTGTTCAAACGTACATGGTTCCAAATATCAAACTCATTTTCTCTCACACTGGGTACTTAGAGTATTTACAGGAATTTTGTATAAGTTTTCACACACACATTCTAAACACAAACTATTCTATTTATATACAAACAAAGTAACTGCCTAGAACGGAAAAAATCATAAATAAATGACAAGTGTCAGCCTGCATGCAACTTCTTTTCCTGAACCTTCCATGTGTCCAACTGTCAAAGGTTGCCACTTTTTAAATTTGAATTCTCCCATTTGGTGACGAAACCTTGCACCTCTTCAACTGTCGAAGTCTCAAAGAAGAAAGAACCCTTTCAAAATCTGCCAAACAATGCTTCTGTCCAACAACTCTTCTCTGTCGAAATGTCGAAAGATACCCTTATCTTGTCAAATGCCCAGCTACAAACAATTTCCCAAACTTATCCTGCCAGAATACTATTTGTCCTTTTGTCGAAGCATTGGAGCTTTTAACCTTGTCAATATTTCTTGAATTTCTTCACTTTCATTATTTTTAACAGAGATGGCTTCAAGTTCCAAATTTCAACATGTCGAAATTATGAGCTTACATTTAGACAAAAGGAATGTGTTAATTATTTCAACACACATGCATAACTATCAAGGAGGACGGAAATTAGAATTATTGTTTGTATTAGTTTCTTTTCATGACCTTGTAGTTCATCAGAAATATTCCTAAATGGAGATCTCGATGAGGATATTTACATGGAGAAACAAGAAGATTATATGCTTTTAGGTAATAACATGCAAACTTGCCAAATCCTTGTATGGACTAAAACAAGCACTGAAACAATGACATCAAAAGTTTGACTTTGTCATTGTAAGATTCACCAATTAAGGGGAGACACATAACTTAAGGGGAGACTTTTCAATCATTATCAAAACAAGAATTAAAAGATTTTTTCATAATCAAAATGGGGAGATTGTGAGAAATACATATTATATCTAGTTAAATTTTTATGATGATAACGATTATCAAAGAAGAAAAGGTTCAAAAATGTCTTGCACATCAATGATGAAGTTGATCAAGAAAGTTTAACATGGAAAATCAAGTGAAGATTTGAGACAAGTGAACATAACTAAGATACTCATTGCAATTTATCCTATATTATTTTAAATTGCTCATAATTTCATCTCTCACTTCATCTAAAACCTTTTTGCATCATCAAACATATTTATCTAAAAATATTCTTCGTCTGATTCTTGATACAAGTGTTTTTACACAATGTTGTGTGAGAATATTGTGCTATTCACTTGTATCCATTTTGTTTATATGATTGATCATTAGAAATGAGGTGGATAGAATTTTAGAAATGAATATGTTTCTAACTTCCACATTCAAGATGAATAATCTTGGACTAGATGACACACTTTTGCATATCAAAGTAAAGCGAAATAGTGGGGGTTATGAACTTAGTCAAACACACTATGTTGAGAAAGTTCTTGATAAGTTCAAACACTTACGCTTTAAGGTAGTGACCACTTCATTTGATCCTAGTGTGAAACTTCAAAAGAATGATGGAAGAGTTGTGACTCAATTGAAATATGCAAGTGCATACAATGTACTATACACGACATAACATTTGCAGTTAGTAAAATGAGTAGTTTTTACTATCTATCCAAATGGTGAGCACTAGAAGGACATCATTAGGAATTCCATATATCTTACAAAAAAAAAATATTGGTCTCCATTATGGTAGTTTTTTTTTCATATTAGAAGGATATGCATATGCGAGTTGGATATCGAGTGTTGAATATCATAAATGTACATTTGGATGGATATTTGCACTAGCTGGAGGATCAATTTCTTGGAAGAGCAAGAAACAAACATGCATTACTCTTTCGACCATGGAATCAAAGTTCGTGGCTCTCGCTTCCGCTGGTCAAGAAGCAGAGTGGTTGAGGGATCTTCTGTTGGAAGTTCCATTAGCAAAAGATAATGTTTCAAAGGTAATGATACACTGTGATAGCCAAGCCACATTAGCAAGAGCATTCATCAAAGTGTATAATGGAAAATCTAGGCATATAGGGCTTAAACATTCCTTCATGAGAAAATTGATTAAGGATGAAATCATTTCACTCACCTATTTACGAACAAGCTATAATTTGGCTGATCCATTTACTAAGCCACTGACCTGAGACTTATTAAAAACGACCTCTAGAGGTATGTGGTTGAAACTCCTTGAGTAAGAGTTCCGACAACAGTGAAAACCCAATCTTATGTTAACATAACATTAACCTTAAGATTCAATGAGTAACAACAAGTTGTTGATTTGGATAATTGTCAAACATTTTGTGATAATGTTGACCTGAAAACGAGGATTGAGTTTTCTTTTAAACTCTTAATTAAGTTCAATACTGAGGGTACGTGTCTCATGGAAAATGCTACAATATGAACTTCACCTATGTGAATTTCGATATGGTGTCGTCTCAAAGTGAGGGTTGAATTTTCTCTCATGAAAAATTCATGAAACGGGATAACATATGGCCATAAATAAGTGCTAAGTGAGACATGTAGAGGAAAAACCTTTAAAGAGTGTGTGTAAGGTAATGTCGGTCTAATCATATGGATTAATGATTTTAAAGCACTACTACCTAACATTCCGATTAAACTTTGCGTTGTTCTCACTAAGGTTAAGGTTTAAATCGAAAGATACCTAATTGTATTAACACTTCTTATACTTCATTTTCTGGAATTAGACTTGTCATTATTAAAACAAGTGGGGGATTGTTGGAAATTAATGGATAATTAATACCCATGGATGTGTTCAAATATGACAAAGTTAAAGAGGATATAAGTACCCCATAGACAAAAGGGGAAATTTCCTTCAAATTTGTCTGAAGAAATTTTGGTCAGTTTTTCCACTAAACATCCACTAGTGGAATTTATTTCAAATATGCCTGAACGAATTTTGGTCAGTTTTTGCACTAAATATCCACTAGTGGAAGTTGTCGTTAAATTTGTCTCGAGCTACTGAAAGTTTGAACTTCAAATTCAAAATATACAACACTTCGTGAAGTGTTGCTTTGGAATGAATATATGTAATGCTTGAAAACAGTGCAATTTTTGGTTAAAAGGTGTTGTTTCATCAAGGGTCGCAATCTTGTGAAACAACACATGTATGACCTATAAATACCTCATTCAGAAAATAATTACACATCGGAAATCCTCTTGTACAAAATTCCAAACACTCTTCGCTACATAATCGAGTTTTCATCAGTCTTGCGCAAACTCGATGAAATGTTGAATTATCCTGGGTATTCATGTGTTCCAACTCTAAGACAATTTTGAGAGTGCTTGAAATACTTTTAAGGAAAGTGATTTTGTTCACGATTCTAGCCTCAGTACAATTCATTCATTTTACATAATTTTCTAATAGGTATAAGTCATGGTATAAGTTTCACTTATATGGTAATCAATCTGCTACTCAACTATGTCGAAAATATGATCACTCAGTGCTGATTATTATTAACATAGGTTTGATGAGTCCTTAACACCTTCACATGCTCAATCAAGTTTATTAGAATTTCAAAGTACAATGAGTGATAAACATGAAGCATCACATATGACTCTCAAGCCATCATAGCTACTACACATAAATTACAGATGAGTAAATTTGAACCGATCGAAAACGACCGATCCGTTATATTTTTTGTACAAACGGGTCGTGTCAGGTTAATTCGATTGTTTATTTTTTATAGTACATGATTGTTTAAGTCTGGTTCAGATTATTATTTTGAATTCGTCTAAAATTGAAATCGACCGAAATTAATTAATATATATTATAATTAAAAAGCAATCATGATTTGCTTATTCATGTGTATAACCCCTAATATTTGATTTTTTAAATATTTATAATAATTATTATTTTTACTTTTTATTTTATATATGTTTTTACTTAGCATGATCCATAAAATAATTTTTTTAATAGAGAGTAAATTTATAAAAAATAACTTAAATAATAATCATAAAAATAATAAAAATTTGGCTTAAAAATTTTACCGAAATTTTGATAGTGAATTTTTCAGGTGTATAAATTTATATTTTGTTACGTAGGATTCTTGACGGAGGATTCAATTAAATATTTTGTTACAATCCTAGACGGAGGATTCAAAAACCTTCCCTATTTAGCATATTTAATCAATTTTATATCATTAAAATGGATAGCAAAACAAAACATGACATATTGGACATTAGTGGAACCTTATCAACAACCGATGAGTCGGTTCCGCTACCAATTATTATAAAATCATTGCACATGTATATTCAAATTAAACTGGTATAGTATGGAAATCAAATCTATTATAGTGCCTTCTGTTCAAGAACTAGCAAAGGAGGAATTGATCAAAGTTCCAGAGGAATATGTTCTTCCACCTCAAGACATATTATCCAAAAAAACTACCTCTTTACACCAAGTTCCTGTCATTGACCTTGCCAAATTATTGTCCGTAGATCTCAATCTTAAGCAACCCGAACTAGAGAAGCTCCACCATGCCGGAAAAGCATGGGGTTTCTTTCAGGTTTGATTGAAAATTAATTGTATAATACTATTATAAAATATCTGTAACAAACAGCTTCAATATCTGTAATCATTGCAGCTGGTTAATCATGGAGTGAGTTGTAGTTTGGTGGAGAATATGAAGACAAGTACTAGAAGTTTGTTTGAACTTTCAATGGAAGAAAAGAAGAAGCTATGGCAGAAAGAAGGAGATATTGAAGGATTTGGTCAAGCCTTTATTTTTTCCGACGAACAGAAACGAGAATGGGCGGATGCTCTTTTCTTGAACACACTGCCCCCTCACTCAAGGAAGCCTCATATATTCAACCAACTCCCCCAAACATTCAGGTTTAATTTCTCTATACGCTGTTGTTTTGTTTCTGTCCATTGTATGTGTTAGTGACATTTTTCAATTTCCACCCTATATAGAGAAAATTTAGAGATATACTGCGAAGAAATGGAAAAACTTTCCATCAAAATCCTAGATCTTATGGAAAATGCTCTAGCGGTGAATCCCAAGGAAATAACAAACTTATTTAACATAGGATTTCAAACAGTAAGGGTGAATTATTATCCTCCATGTCCCCAACCAGACCGAGTCACGGGTCTAAAATCTCATTCCGATGTTGGTGGCATCACCATCCTTCTTCAATTCACTGATATTGAAGGCCTTCAAATAAGAAAGGATGGACAGTGGATTCCTGTTCCATCCTTGCCTGATGCTTTCTTAATCAACATTGGAGACGCATTAGAGGTATGTTAATGTCACTATAAGCCTTGGCAACTTTGTGTCTCATTTTCATTGTAGTAAAGTTTAACCAAAATGGTTGAATCGGCAGATTATAACAAATGGGATATACCAAAGTATTGATCATCGAGCATTGGTTAATTCAGAGAAAGAGAGGATTTCCCTAGCTACTTTTTATGGTCCTAATATGGAAGCAACTATAGCTCCAGCAGCAAGTCTTGTTACTTCAGAAAGACCAGTACAGTTTAGAAGAATTAGTGGTTTAGACCATTCCAATGGGTATTTTTTACAAGAGCTCCGAGGAAAATCGTATCTAGATGAAATGAAGATCACAGAGAAGGGAGATTACAAGAGCAATAAGGGAATTGAGATGGAAAGTAAATAATTAACTATTCATGGTAATGATGAATGCTTATAGTTATCTTAAAAGGAATAATATGTTTAATATTTTATAGACTAAATTCATGATAAGGAACTCTACATGTTACAACTTTTATTTGTAAATAAATAATGGGAATATTTAATAATAATAATAATAATAAAATTGATAGAATTTTGCTTAATTATAATTTCGGTTGTCTTACTTTAACCTATTTACAAAATTAATTTATCTATTTTGAATTCAAAAAGATTTAGTTTACATCTCATATTTTTGTATTTAAAATCGATGAATTCGCTTTTAATTGACGTGTTGTTTGTGGATTGTGATAAAATCCATATAGAAGTATTTTGTAAGAATTTGTACATGTGAAATATAAGTTGAATGAACAGTTCATCAATTTTAAATATATTTAAGAAAAAAAGAAGCCAATAAAATTATTTAATTTTAAAATAAGAAAACTAATTCTACAAATAAGAAAATATAAATTTTTTCTTAACAATCTTCTAATAACTATGACTCAAATATTGCACATTTTGAAAAAATATTATTTATTACTCAAATATAGGATCTGTGTGGGGGTTGAAAAGACCTTAATGAGACGGCCACAAGGGGTGGAAGATGAATAATTATTTATGCACACATGTGTATGAAAGCACACAATATCATTTGATATCCTTTACGTGTTTTGAGTATCTATTGAGTTTGGATATTTTATTATTAGATTATTGTTTCATTGCGCATTTGTAATTTGTATGCTATTTCAATTCATCTGTGTGATTTTAATATTTCTTTTCAATTGTTGTAATCGTTTGGTTATGTAATTGTACCACTAAGAACCCTTTGTAGTTCATGTTGAATTTGTTGATTCTCGTTAGCTATTTCCTTTTCAAGCCTATGAAAGTTACTACTTTGTCATTTCTATATAGTAGCTTGAATCACAAGTTAGAACATTAAAATTTTGATACTTTTGATAATTGATTCAGATCATGTGTAATATCTGATTCAAATCATTCATTTGTTGAAAATTGGGATTACATTATGAATCATTTGATTTGGATCAAAATTGCGGGGAGGGGGGGGGGGGGGATTCATATGAGTAATTCTATTTTTGTTTAATAGGATCAAACAATTCAAATATAATAAAAGTTCTAAAAATAAAAATCTCGTGGCGGTAACTGCCCCCATTCTCCACTACTTGCATTCGCCCTTAGTTGTAACACTATTGTATTGAGACTCTTAGGCATGTGAATGGAAAAATCAACTTGAGATTAATCAAGAGGGACATGTTTGTAAGTGATAGTAGTATCTCTAGTAGTGACGCCTCTAGCAATATCTATGTTATTTTGGTCTATTTTTTTCCAAGATCGATGAGAATTGTCGTAGGACTACTATTGGTATCCAAGGACACAATCTTGGATCAATTTTGCAATGAAGTAGTGAACGCCAACTCTTTATTCACTAATGAGGCGAGAATAAGGATGTTTCAAAAAGATTTAACAATATCTTATATAGGAAGAGAATTAGACGCCATGTTGGATCTCTGTGTGTGTGTGTGGGGTGGGGGGGGGGGGGTGAAAAGGCCTTAATGAGACAACCACAAGGGGTGGAAGATGAATAATTATTTATGCACACATGTGTATAAAAGCACACAATATAATTTGATATCCTTTACGTGTTTTAAGTATCTATTGAGTTTGGATGTTTTATAATTCGATTATTGTTTCATTGCGCATTTGTAATTTGTATGCTATTTCAATTCATCCGTGTGATTTTAATATTTCTTTTCAATTGTTGTAATCATTTGGTTATGTAATTATACCACTAATAACCCTTTGTAGTTCATGTTGAATATGTTGATTCTCGTTAGCTATTTCCTTTTCGAGCCTATGAAAGTTACTGCTTTGTCATTTCCATATGAGTAGCTTGAATCACAAGTTAGAACATTTAAATTTTGATGCTTTTGATAATTGATTCGGATCATGTGTAATATCTGATTCAAATCATTCATTTGTTGAAAATTGGGAATACATTATGAATCATTTGATTTGGATCAAAATTTGAACATGATTCGAATCATAATCCCATTTGATTCAAATCATGTATAATAAATGATTCGAATCATGTGTCTTAAAAAGAAACCCCTTTTGATTATGTCCATATTGATTCGAATAAATTTTCCTTCTTAATTTGAATCAAATATAAAAAAAACTCAATTTTCTATCATTCATTTAAATGCTTGTTTCTTTTGATTAAAGTAACAAGTGTAGGAAATCTATGATTTTTCATAGAGACAAAAATAGTGATTTTTATCCTCTTATGTTAGTGTGTTCATCTTTACACATTTCTTCTCTCTTATTCCCCAAACATCAATCTTTGATATTGAATTCGTGCATTATTTATCTTTTTTTTGTTGCATCTTGAATTTGCAATTTAGGTTGTTGTTTTGTGTGTTTTTGAGAATGAGTTGTTTAGATCTTGTTGAGGATTTGATCAAGCTCTTGATAACTTTCAAGAACCAATACCCACTTATCTAGAAACTTGTTATAACCTTATGTGTGTGTTCATATTTCATCAAAACTGAGTTACTTGACTAATCGTCTGTAATGTCAGTTGTTGTTGAGATTATCTGGCACTATTTACCATCTTCATCCTTAGTCTTTTTCTTTGTTTAAGGACTCTCCTCTAATGATTGATTGAAAAGGGATACTAATGTTACATTAGGGTATCTAATGGGTTTAAGTGGATCTGATTTTTATTTGTAACAGGTGCAAGTATCATTTCTTAAGTGCAATTTAGGATTGAGAAATTATCTAATAGGATAAAAGTTTCTACTATACTCCAAGGAAGACTTTGTTAGAATCAAGTATCAATTGTAATAATAAGATTTGGCTATGCACATGACCTTATAATTTGATGATAACAATTTATAGATTTATATAGAAGAATTTTGTAGCATAATGGTTTTGTTCTAACTCTGAATGAGTGACGTGTGACATCATCAGACTCTGAACCTAGTGCAATATGGCTCTAAGAAGTGTGTTTTTACAAGTTTGCTCAACGCTTCTGAACATTTATTTATGACTCTAAAAAGAGAAGCCTCTGATAATTCCAAGCTCTGAAGTCTTGCGCTCAACAACTCTGATAAACTATGTCACTTGACTCTGAAGACTAGGTTTCGAAGAACTGGATTAAGACTCTGAAGACCTAGTTTCTGAAACACTATCTCATAAAAACTATGATTTTCATTCTATGATGATTAATCAATTCTCTATCTAAAGCCCCCAAATTATTTAAAGATAAGATCAAAATTTTTTACGTGAAGAAATAAAACATAGTACAAGATCAAATATTCCTTGCACTACACTTATTTTGTGGGAAAATGACTATACTATTGTACCATTGTGTCTCCCATTTTCACAAACCGTTATGCAAGGATACATTTACATTTGTGGGTTCCATTTCTACCCTCAAACGGATCTTTTCACTGTCTATATAAAAGAGTCTCGGAAAAATGGAACACATACAACATTCTTGGTGCAAAGAGTTATCATGTCAATATTGCAAACAATGAATATTTTGAGAGAAAGAAAAACAATCACACAAAATTTTTTGTGCTTGCATAGAAAATATTTTGTGTGTAATTTGTTGTGAATTAGATACCTTAGAAAACAAAGTATAATAGGTTTCTCAAGAAACCCATATGGATTAGGGTTTAGGGTTACCAAAGATAACAACAAGGATTGGTTATAAACTGATATTCTTTCCTTTCTCTTAAAACAAGATTACAAGTATACAAGAATAACAAATAACCTCTCTCACTTTTGAATTAGGGTTTTATCTTCCTATTTTCCCTTATGAAAAATATGAGAGACTAGTATGCTATTTATAATAAAACTAACATACTAACCTAATGGGCTTTTTAACAATTACCCATTACAAGCTAACTTAGGGTGCAAGCTAAGTTAAACAATTGGATCCATAACACAAGGCTCGATTAAACAATAACATGTGAGCAGACTTCAACGACATGTTATTCGTACCAGGGTTTGTTCCAATATTCCACAAATCTCCACCTTGGAATACACTCTATACCAATAAGAAACAAACTAACTTTCTTCATGCAACTTTATCAACTACATACAGTGGAAAAACTTGCAACTGGGCAACGTCTTGGTGATCATATCAGCAACATTATGATTTGTCGAAACCTTCAGTACTTGGACTTCTCCACGTTCAATTACCCCTCTGACAGAATGCAGCCTCAAATCAATGTGCTTGGTTCGCTCATGATAGGATGAGTTCTTTGACATGTGTATTGCACTTTAACTATCACATTTAACAGTGATAGTTCGACCTTGAAGTTTCAGCTCCTTTGCAAAACCTTCAAGCCACAATGCTTTCTTTATAGCTTCAGTTAGAGCGATATATTCCGCTTCAGTGGTTGATAAGGCAACAACCTTCTGAAGTGTTTCTTTCCAACTAATTGTTGTGCCAAACATAGTGAAAACATATCCAGAAATAGATTTTCTAGAATCCATACAACCTGCATAATCAGAGTCGACATATCCTTCGATTGATGCTTTACTATATTCACCGAAGGCTCCACCATAAATTAGAACTCTATTTAGAGACTCATTTATGTACCTTAAAATCAACGTCAATGCTTGCCAGTGAGCCTTTCCAGGATTCGACATGTATCTGCTTACAAGACTTACTGCATATGCTATATCAGTTCTAGTACAAACCATAACATACATCAAACTATATTAGCATATGGAATGCTATTCATATAAGCTCTTTCGACATCAGTACTGGGAAATTGATCTATACTAATCTTGAATTGAGGGTTTGTTGGAGTCACAACAGGCTTTGAATTCGACATACCAAACTTATCTAGAATCTTCTTCAAGTATGCCTCTTGAGATAAGCATAATCTCGATTGCTTTCTATCTCTCCGGATGTCAATCTCAAGGATCCTGGACTCAACTCCCAAATCCTTCATATCGAACTCCTTATTGAGTTCAGACTTCACCCTCATTACATCTTCAACATTGTTGCTTGCTATTAGAATATCATCCACATAAAGCAACAAAATAACAAATGAATTACCAGGTTGAAATCTGAAGTAAACACAATGGTAGAACTAACTTATGATGAAACTTATGTGTGACATGAACTTGTCGAATCTCCTATTCCACTGTTGGGGAGATTGTTTCAGCCCATATAAAGATCTCTTCAGTTTGCACACATACTCTTCTTTCCCATCTTCAACATACCCTTTAGGTTGTCTCATCAGGATTGTTTCATCAAGATCACCATACAAGAACGCAATCTTCACATCCATTTGTTCTAGTTCAAGGTCGAACAGTGCCACCATGGCAAGCAATATTCGAATGGACATGTGCTTCATAATAGGAGAGAACACATCATTGAAGTCGACACCTTCTTTCTGATCGAACCCCCCTGTAACCAACCTTGCCTTGTATCTCTTCGATGTCACTCATTCGGTTCCTTCTTTAACTTTGAAAATTCATTTATAGCTGACTAACCTGGCTCCAGCAAGTTTCTTGATCAGTTCCCAAGTGTTGTTATCATAAAGAGATTTCATCTCATCACCCATGGCCTTCAACCATTCATTCTTATTTCGACTCCTCATAACTTCCTTATAGTCTCTAGGTTCTTCGTCTAGAACCTCACTTGCAGAGATTAAGGCATAAGCTATAAAATCTGCATTACAAAATTCTCTAGCGTAGTCTTATGCCTTGTAATCCCAGACTCGACACAGTAACTATCGAAAGCTTCATTGCAGAATTCAAGGCCATTATCAGTTCTCAGTCTCTTGTCGAATGAACTGTCTTGACATTTTCTTCGACATGTTGTTCTAGATGTTGAAACATTTCAACACAACATGTTTGGTCGCACACAACAAGACTCCTTTCTTTATATTTTCTGTGTTTTGCAAAGATCTTGTACATAAACACTGCTACTATATTTGTTTTACAAAATTAATGTCAATTCTACAGAACTCACAATATCCCCCTTTTGAAAATTTTGGCTAAAACAAATATATAAAAAAATACATCAAAATCTTTAATAGAAAAAACAAAAGTGGAAACAACAACCTTTTCTTGATCATGTTAAGACATGTTGCTTGACATCTTCTACACTGGCCTAGATCTTCTTTCGATGGAAATAGCAGTGGACAAGAAGTAGAAAGTCCTCCTGAACTCTGAGAAATACCTCCCGAACTCTGAGCAGAAAGTCTAAAACTCTTGAAAGAACAGACTCAGTACTACCCTTATCCATTCAGGTCCCCATAAACATCCCTCTTCATAGAGACCAATGGTTTCATAAGAGAACACGATATTCATTCTCTTATGGAACTCATAACACAACTCACAACTGTGTTCACAACTCAAGACACAAGTCATAAAGACAAGCTACAACATCCATCTTGACATATCTAGCTACTCCACATGCCACACATACATAACACATCCAATATAGACTTTTGAACACAAACTCCAGCCTCAACACAACACCTGACACAACACCAGGCTTTCTTTCCCCCTTTTTAGCCAAAAAATTGGCAAAAACAACCCACATAATGCCAAACCCATACATTACTCTCCCAGAAACACATGAACCCTATCAGAAGGAAGAGGAATGAAAAATACACACTGACTGAAGGAGATGGGATGTTCTCTATAAATAGGACAATCTATCCTTGAAAGTAATAAAGTTGCCTTGGAAAACAAATGCATTCTTAGTCAAGACTCGTTACTTTAGGCGCAAAAGCTTTTCCATCCAATAAAGTGAACCGGAAAAAACAAGCTTTGAATAAGCACGCATTTCATACTTGTACCGTCCACATAGCAAACCTGGTCATCCTCAACTCACATGTTCTGACAACCCACTACAACATTGTCCACACCTCATGTAGAATCCAAAATAACCTGCAGATAGCAGACTTATACCATAAAATCTTTTGGACACACATGGACACTCATCATATGGATCACAAGGACATGCACACCCCAACCACTAAGTAATAAAAATTAATCAGGAAAACATACTTAGTAGCATATGTCACAACATAATGTGTAACATCACAGAACCTGGTTAAGGTATTACTCCCCCTTAACTCTACAAACTCAGCTGCACAGAATTGTAACATACTACCCCTGTCTAGGATACTCCATGCTTCTTTGTACTTGATGAAAGGAAAACATAAGACGCATCTTCATGTCTTCAAGAGCTCACCCTCTGTTCAATTCCTAATTGAACACATTCACTTCTAGTACCAAAGCACACTTGATCCCTTCTTGGTTTGTTGTTACCACAAACTTCACAAGTTGAACATCTTCTGCACACAGGTTCTTGACATTAAGCCTTCACACACCAAAGACCATACAATCCAGATAAATATCACTCAATCTAATTATGAAATTAGAAAGAATGTCAACAAACAGACTTCTAAGCAATCAATACCTGATCTACTTCAGTCTCTTCTACATGTTTCTTTCAATACAGATCATCTACTTCATCATTCTCCCTTATGATTAGGTAGGCTAAGAATATAAACCATGTACACAAATACCCAAGATAATGTACTAACACTTAGTTAGAACATTTTCCACACACTAAAACCTTATCACCATGATCCTAGATGTGCTCCACCAACTTGACTTACTATATCATAGTAATACAAGAACTGAAAATCTTCAACTGCACCGTGCCACCAGCTTGAATTAGAAATCCAGAAAGAGAAATAAACTCTCACCCACCTTCAAGAAGAACAAATCTCTTTGAGTCTTCAACTCATCACTCTTTTGCCAAAGAGCAACTTGTTCCAAGATGATCCTCAAGAACAACCAGCTGCCACACTCTGATTATCTTGATTCTTCGAATCCACTATAGAGATCAACCAATTGCCACAGTTTGTATACCTCCTTTATAAATCCTCATATGAAAAAGCCAATTGACACACTTGTCTTCTTCACGTTTATCAGAAATCTTCCAAAGATATCCTGATCAATGAAGTTGATATTTACCAAGTTGTCAAGATAACATGCTTTATGAAGCATTCAATCCATGTAAATCATTCCATCTTAAATTGATGTGCCACTTCACTAATTAGACTCTGATGTTGATCTAGATGTTTGAACATTGTTAGTCCACATCCAGTTGTTAAATTCAGCTCATTCTTCTTCCACTTGAAAGAACCTCCTTCCTTTACAAAACAAGAGTTACATGCTCTCATATACTTGATCCATTAACCAATTTTGAGTAAACAACCTCCATTCTGTTGGTTTTGAAGAAAATTATACCAATATCACATATTGATGAGAAACTTCCACTGTTTTTCCAAAGTCTTCAAACCTGCCACTGTCTGAATCTTCAAAAGGAATAGTTCAGAACTACACCTTGCAGCAATACCAAGGATGGCATTTCTCCATGAGTAAAGCAATCTTCACAAAGTCCTTATGATTTATCAATAATAACTTCATGATTATAAACACCTTCCTTGTCATGGGAAGAACAATACTCCAGCTACATCCACCAAAACTAGTATGAACTCTTGCACCAAAACACCATAGATGGCACTACTTAACTCCCCATTTCATGAACAACCAAAGCTCTTTCTGAAGATGAGCATAGGTTACTCAGTACTTCTTCTGAATCATAAGATTCAGACTGCAGATATGTGTAACGCCCCAAATTTTATTTAATTATTTAAATTGGATTTGTGAAGAAGGAACTATTATTCAATATGATATTTAATTATAAGAATTATATTATATGGAATAATTAATTGGTGAATAATAAAATAACGGGAATAATAAGAGGTAAGGGATAAGGTGGTCATTTGGTGAAATTAGTAAGGGTAAAGGTGGAAGTTCATAGATTGGGTCTAAGGGGTTATGTTGGAATAAGAAAAAGGAGAAAAAAGAATCGTGTTTGTGAGAATGATAGAACGATCGTGAATAGATGTAAGGAAGAAGAAGAAAGGGCTGAGGCTTGAGGAGAATCCACATAGAAGAACAAATTTCTCATCAAAACTAAGGTAAGGGTCAGATTCTTCTGTCTCTCAAGGGTTAAATAATGGGAATTGGTGTAGTGTTGTTGATTAGAGGAATTAAGGGTTTGAATGATTTGGATGAGAATTGTGTTCAATTGATTGTAATTGTCGATGTTGTGTGATATTTGATGAATTAGATTGATTTAGAATGTTAGGTGTTGTTGTATGTAAATTATATGAACACTTGATGCATTTTGATGTTATAGAAAACTGGTTTTCGGTGGTATTTGGGGTCAAAATGCAGCAGAAAAATGTTTGGGAAAAATTGAGTTTTATCATGCTCTGACACGGGCCGTGTCCCACGACACGGGCACCTGTGTCAGCCTTTTGGAGGGGTTAAATATGATTATTTTGCTTCAGTGTGCCTGACACGGGTAGTGTCACGCGACATGGCCACCTGTGTCAGACCACTGTATCTTGGAATTTTGTTGAGTTTTGAGGATGGTGGCATATGTCTCTAACACGGGCCGTGTCATAGGACACGGTAGGGCGTGCCAGATGTCTGTTTTTGTGATTTATGATGATTTGTAATGCTTCTTCGTGCTAATTTTTGTAGTCGATTTAGTTGTTGATGTACGGATGATAAAACATGATTGTTTTGATGAATAGTTGATGTTTATGAAAGAGATGATGCTCATGTTGACTTATGTTGTAGTATGCTAAAATATGCATGATGTTGATGAAAATTGTTATTGCTATGTGTTGTAGTTGTCATCGTTGTTAGTGCATGACTTTGATGTTGATAAATGTTGATGTATTTGTTGATATGTGCATGAAGTTGGTGTTGTTTATGTGTCATTGTTGTTGTTGTTGTTACTATATGTTGTTATAGTTGAAGATGCATGTTGTAGGTGGTGATAGGATTTGTTATTTCTACATGTTGTTATAGTTGAAGATGCATGTTGTAGGTGTGGATAAGAGTTATTGTTGTTGCTATATGTTGTTGTAATTGATGATGCATGCTGTAGATGCTAATTGGAGTTATATGATGTTGTTTTATGCTGTTGTTGCCCTTGTAGTTATATGTCGTAATAGTTGTAGGGTATTGATGTATGTTGATGATATATGTTGTTAATGTTGCTAATCTTTGTTGTTGTAGTCGTGGTAATATGATGCGGTAGTTGGTAGGTGTTATTGTATGTTGTTGATACATGTTATTGATGTGGTTATGTGTTGTTGATGATGCCAATGCATGATATAGTTGTTGTTGTATGTCGTTGATGGTGTTGTCGTGTGAGGCTGAAGTTGTGGTCATTGCATATGTCATCGGTGTTGAGTGACATGTTGCATAGTTGTATAACATACCAAGGTGGGGTATGTCGTTGTTGTGATTTTGGTGCGTTCATGAAATAGGGATCGTACGTGGCCATGAAATAGGTTCGAGGGTGTGATCATGAAATAGGGGTCATACTGGACCATGAAAGAGGGGTTGAGAGTTCCGACGGGAACCAGATCTTGAAATAGAGATCTGAATCGGTACTGCATGCATAGAGTCAAGTAGAGTCTCGTTGCATAATGATTTTTGTTGTTGTCGTTGAGTATGATGTTGATGAGGTGTATAATGTTGTTGTGTATATGATGTGGTTGTGTAGTTGTTGTTGTTTGGAGGTGGTGATCTAGTTAATGATACTTGCTTATTCTTATTATTTTTCTCTTCTGATGATGAAAGTATCTTACCCCTTTGTTGTATGGTTGCATCAGTGCTTCTTCGAAAGTTCAGATGATTCAGGTACTTGAGTACGCTCGGAGTACAAGTTGCTTGATTGAGTCCTAAGAGTCGCTCTGATACGTAACCCGAGATTCAGGGATTTTTGATGTCCATTTATTATTGTTATTAGTTACGTATCAAAATTTTGTGGCAAATAATAATATGAGGATTGGTGATTATGTTATATTTGGCAGTTGCCGTATGATGAATAAAAATGAGATTTTTCCCGCTGTTTTAGTAAAGAACTATGTATTTTGGTTTTTGTTGAGAAGTAGCATTCCACTTTTGATAAAAATAAAACTCTGATTTTTCTTAATAAAACTGTAATTGTATTTAATTGGGAAAAATGGGTGTTACAATATGCATACTTCCAGATAAACACTAAGTCCTCTGTCTAAGTATCCATCTATATGAATCATAAAAACAATAGACAAATACGAAGTCTCATGTCAAGGTATTTACTAATGGTCAAATAAGATTACCTTCTCACACAATATTGAACATGTAATCTGACTTCTTCTTCTTCTGTAGAAATCTGACACTTTCTGAGATGATGTTCTAACATTCGTTCAGACATCAATATTAGTCACATAAATCTCCATACAAACGATATGCATGGAAACACAAGGGAATCAACCATCAGCAGTAGATCAGGCTACCAAAACACAGACATAAGCAACAATTGGGACACTCCAACAAACTTCTCCTTCAGGTCCAGTATTCTGACTGTTTGATTTGAGATGTCTTCACACATAATATAGCTACTGATCAGCTATATCCACATCAATCAACTCCACCTATTGACACAACTTGACCTTCATGGACAAGGAGTCTCTCTGAAATAATACTCATTGAAGCTTAGGTACTTCACTCCTGCAGTAAGGACCAGAGATAGACTGTCCTCAGGAGAAAACACATGTTGATCACTCCTTAATCAACACCCATAACTAAGAAAAGTTCCAGGGCAAGAACCTTCTTAGACACACCATACAGATGCCTCCTCTTCCAGATCAGGAGTAGGTTCCAAACACTTGTGAAATAAACACAATAGTTTAGCACCCAAGCATTTATATAGCCATTTCTTGGACAACAAATTCATGCCTAATTCTGATGTGATGTTCTATCATGGGATAAGACATCATTCCAAGGATCACAAAGAGATATACAGATAGAAGATAAGTAAATTAATAGCAGTCTTCAGATCTGTAAACAACCACTTCTCTTCACAGTGCCTTGAGTGGACTTGAAAAAGAGTCTTCAAGTTTCATTAACACAGTTGACTGAAGCAAATAGACATATATCCCCAACACCATTGGATATATCTCCATAGAAGAGCAACCTTCTTACACAAAGGAGTTATCAGATAGATAAGAAGCGAATAACAAACTCCTTAGAAGCTTCAAGTGTCACAAATTAGCCCTATCAATTATCTCCAGGTGACACTAGCAGCCATAGGTTTGAAAATAAATCAAGCCTATCACAGTAGCAACATGAACCCTATGCTGCAACAACAGAACAATCCATCATCCACTTCTAGGGACCATTCACACATCTAAACATCTTTTCAGTAGAACCCTTCTACCTTGACCATGAACCAGAAAGTATCCCCCTTGGGTCTCATCCAGAAACAGACTAGGATGTCTGCTCTGATCCTAATTGAAATTCTGGTATGACAAACTCAGATGTCGAATATGATATTGAGACATCTTATCTGTTACATGTAAACATGGCAAGGTACATTCAACATTATTTAAAAATTCTGATATATCAGAATTGAAACAAGCTTCAGGATGTTTCGACATCTGATAGGACATTAAGCACATACACTACATAAAATAAACTGAAAGCTGTAAAGAACACAATTGAATTGTTAACCCAGTTCGATGCTAACTTATCTACTCTGGAGGATACCAAGCCAGGAAGGAAATCCACTATGTAGTATCAATTCAAAGACTTCTCAGCAAACACCTACAGTTTACAATTTTCTCACTTAATCATTACCAATGCAACTTCTACTTAGAAACTCCTAAATATGAGAAACCCATCCTCACTTCCAATCACCTTAGTGATGTATCACAGTTCTCAATAGTCAGTTGCTGATATTGACCACTTCATACCTATACAACAATTCACAATAGAAGTCACACTTCCATGACAACAACTTAACCTTGCTTAGTAGCTTCAATTAAGTACAATACTTCTCTTGCTTACAAGCTTCGAGAATCACAAGTGAAACAACCACAACAGGGTTCCTTATTGCACACGGCTGCCACAAGAACACAACCCTAATAATGTTTATATTTTCGGTTGATTGGTTGGTTCTAAACTAGGTTACAAGGTTTCTTTTATAACCTATTCCCAACTGGATTTAAGCCTAAACAAGCACAACAATAACTGCTACAAATATGCAGAAAAAATCTGCTACAAATATACAAAAAGATCTTCAAATATAAAAACTCCTAAAATATCTCTAAATATAGAAACTCTATATGTTTCAATATTTGTCTTCAATGTAAATTTGAGTCTTCAAGATCTTTTATATTAACGTCATTGGATTGCTTCAAATCTTCAAAACAAACTATTTCTATTGAAACCAAAACAGAAACTTCAATCCACTTCAGCACTTCATGATGTCGAATGAACTGTCTTGACATCTTCTTCGACATGTTGTTCCAGATGTTGAAACATTTCAACACAACATGTTTGGGCGCACACAACAGGACTCCTTGCTTTATATTTTCCGTGTTTTGCAAAGATCATGTACATACACACTACTGCTATATTTGTTTTACAAAATTAATGCCAATTCTACAGAACTTACAATTATGATTTTTCGTGATTAATTTATGGTTGTATCTTTGATGGAGAAATGAATTAATACTTTCTTATTCATAACCATGGTTAAAGGTACATAACAATTCTATTAAATTAATACATATTTGTATAATGTTTTAAATCCATGTATAGTATTATATGATGAAAATAATGTGTATTAATGTTAAGTTTAACATGTGATATTAAATTTATACATGCATGATTTATAAACTATTCAAACATGTGAAATAAAAAAAATGATGAATATGTTTAGTTTTTGGTATAAACTTGAATGCAAAATGTATGTTAAATATTTTTCTTTAGTGCAACTAATTTGATTTAATTAATAATGCATTAATTTTGGATAAAATGATTTGGTGAGAAAAAAAATCATGAATTTGAATGTATGGTGCATGTATTGGTAACATAAAATTTTGAAAATATCAAGGACAAAGTTAAATTGTATAATTTTATTTATGCAATAATTTATTATATTTAAAATAATTTATCTCATATTATATGTGTATCATAATATGAAAATATTATTTCTTGTTCATCTTGATATTAAAAGTAATTTGGGTCAGTTTAGATGATCGTAAGTTGACAAATATTTATGGAGAAAGATTATAGAAAATATTAATGAAGTGAATTAATTGTTCTATGGTGTTGTATTTATATGGAATTTATGAATTACATGTTTGAATCCACTTCATGAAATAAAAGTTAGTCATGACAAGTTTGTATGACTATGGTTGTCAATTGCTATAAAATGCATTAAATATATTTTGGATATATTTAAGTGGAAGTAAAACTTCAAATTAAAAAGGTTAGCAAATAAATAATGACATAAAATAAGTGTATATAACAAAATGAATGACAAAAATGTCATGATGATAATTTATCGAAACTAACAAGAATATATAATATATGATATATACAATAATTATACAAATATGACAAAAGTGTCATGATTTGATGATAGAAGGTAAATACTATCAAGAGTACATAAAGTAATCATATACATGATCAATTGAAAAATTGAATATTCGAAATTTATTAAAGTTTGGAAAATATTGCAGTTCTTTGACAAAATGAATGACAAAGATATGATGTCTTTAGATATAATTGAATATAATAAAGACATCATTAGGGATGTGGAACAAACTCATATCTAATTAATCATCGATAGTGGAAACTCAACTCACACTTGATTAATATTGAGTCTTGAGTTCAATGAAGAAAGTACATTATTAGAGTGATTGAAGTACTTAATAATAGATACATCCCAATGGTTAAAAGTACTTGAACCATAAGAAAAACGTGGTAGGGTGAGAGTTTCCTCTTAATAGACATATAACATATGTTTGTTGGAATGCATAATTATGAGTGTATTTCTGATATAGTCTACCTATATGAGAATGAAGTGGTGCCACTTCATAGAGTTCAAGGATTTGACTCTTAAATTCCCATGAAAAGGATATGAGACACAAAGCGTTATCAAATGTGTCATATTAATAATTCGATCAACGATACCGAGATTTTATGTGTGAGTTATGTACGTTTTTTCTAATGAATAATTGGTTCAAAGCTTGTCTACCAATCTATTCGGGGATGAGTGAAAAACTTAACTTACTAAGTAATGATTCAAATCGTAAGATACCTTTATCTGAAACCATGAAATTTCATGAATAATGGATTTAGATACACTTTGAAAATGGTGGGGGATTGTTGTATAAATTTCCAAAATATTAAATTGATAAATATTAATGATTTAATTAATTTGATGAATTATTTATTAAATTATCATTAACAAATATGACCAAAAGTTGCAACTACTTGGAATCAAATAAGAGACCTTATAGTGATTGGGTGTGTGGTCAAAAGGTGTCACCATTACACTAACACAACTTTTCATGAAAAGATTTTCTCCTCACCAATTGATATAAGTTTTTTTTTCTTGTATAAATAGAGATATTTGTTAGGAATAAAAAATACATAAAAAATTACTTGTTTCAAGTGCCAAAAATTATATCTAAGTCATTCTTTTATTTTTCCTAGCGCACAAGAATAAATGAGAGAACTTTATTCTGTAAAATATCGTTGATCAATATGCTTAATGTGAATATGCGATTCATGTTAAGGTTTCAAAAGTATCATGAAGGGGATTCGCCGGCATCCGATTTGCCTAAATTGGTGGGGGCGAATCGAACCTAAAATTTAGTGTAAACACACGCTTTATAATTGATTTTGTATATCTTTCATTATAACATCTTCATCTACTTCATATTTAAGTTTTGCAGCAGACCCCAACACAAGATCTAACATATTTCACGGTCCACCGAACAACTAATAATTTTGTAATATACATATAAGTGATTTTAAGTATCTCCTTATCTCATTTGATTTAATAGTAAGATTTATTAATTGATTCATTAGTTTCAAACAAACTTGTGTATGCTGCAAGACTTTTAATAGTAAGATTTATTAATTGATTCATTAGTTTCAAACAAACTTGTGTATGCTGCAAGACTTTTAATAGTAAGATTTATTAATTGATTCATTAGTTTCAAACAAACTTGCGTATGCTGCAAGACTTATCGCACCAATGAACTAGTTGTGGATAAAAATATATATTTATTCTCTTACAAAACAGACACTAAAGACAAGAAAAGAAACTATGGAAAAACATATATGCTTCAACTTATATGATCTCAAACTTATATAATCATTCAGTTTTCATAGTTGACATCATTTAACACCTTAAGTGTCTTTCTCATCTTCATTTTGGATCCTCAAACCATCAAGGAATGATTTTCCACGTAGCTCTCTTCCAAGGTATCCCAAGTAGAAATCTTTTACACCAATCGTTTTAAATACTGCTGGTGTTTTTGGAGTAACAAGACTTGGTGCTGGACATACCATCCCTTCTATACCAGGACTATAAAATGTAGCTATAGAAAATCTTTCCCTTTCCAAGTTCACTGTTGCTCGGTGATCAATGCTTTTATAAATTCCATTTGTTATCATCTAACAAACAACCAGCATTAACAAAAACAATAATTAAGTTGACAATGTACGTACGAAAATCCTAACTCAACCGACAGAAACCAATATTCTTAGGTTGAAATTATCATCAAAGTTCGAACTCAAAGGACAAAACCAATAATTAACAATAAAATTACCTCCAACATGTCTCCAAGGTTGATGATGAAAGCATTAGGAAGTGGTTTAACAGGAATCCAAAATCCATCCTTTTTAATTTGAAGACCTTCCACATCATTGCCTTGGAGAAGGATTGTGAGTCCACCACCATCAGAATGTGAATTGAGTCCTATAACAAGCTCTGGTTGGGGACATGGTGGATAATAATTAATCCTTGTTGATTGACTAGCTGCTTCACCAAATAATTCTCTAATTTCCTTTGGGTCTACTTCTAAGGCAGTTGCCATAAAGTCAATGACTTGGATGGCAAGCTTTTTCAGCTCCCTAGAATAAGTCTCTAAATGATCTCTGTATCACTCCAACCACACCAAATATTAAATAAATAATTTGTTTCGAGGTCACTTTCATTTGTTGTTTGTTCTCTTTTGTCACTTTGTTAATGTCCTTTTTTACGGCGATTATGTCAATGTCCTTTTTTTTGTTTTGTTTTGGAAGAACAGAATATTTTGGTTAAATAACAGTTTAGGTTCCCCTATTTTATTAAATTCACAGTTTTAGTTTCTTTATTTTCTTTTTAAACAGTTTTGCTCCCATCTCAATTTTGATCCAAAAAAAATGCTGACTGTCCATATACTATTTATGAACAGTACATGATCCCTATATAAACAATGCATGACAGTACATGAACAATAATATTTAAACAATGAATCAAAATTTAGATGGAGGACCAGAACTGTTTAAAAAGAAAATAGAGGATTAAAACGGTGAGGTTGATAAAACAAGAGAATCAAAATTGTAATTTAGCCAAATATTTTATATTTCAAACATAAATTTCTTTCCATCTTTGATTGAATTGCATATTAATCAAAATTCTAATGGAGGAAAACATTAAAAACAAAAAAAAAAAATTAAAGAATTTAGAGAAGGAGAACCTGAATGGTAAGGGTAGTTTAGGGAATAAATGAGGTTTTCTCAACTGTGGTGGCAAAGTAATCATGAAAAGCATGTCTGCCCAATCTAACTTCTGTTCCTCAGACATTACAAAAGCTTGGCCATATCCCTCCACTTCTCCTTCTTTCTGAGCAAATTTCCTCTTGTCTTCAAATGGAAGATTGTAAAATTCCTTAGCACCATTCTTCACATTTTCCATCAAAGAACTACTCACTCCATGATTAATCAGCTATAAATGAAAACCATAACTATTAGTAAGACAAAATAATGGATAATAGTTGATTAAGTTTTTCTCTAACCTGAAAGAAACCCCATTCTTTGCAAGCTGAGTGAAGATTATGAAGCTCAGGTTGCTTAAGATTGAGATCTTGGGACAATAATCTGGTAAGGTCAATGACAGGAAGTTGGGGTAAAGGAGTAATTGTAGATATTATTGGACGGTCGTGATGTGGACGAATATAACGATCTGGAACTGTTGTTAATGGCTGCTTTACTATTTCTTGGACAGAAGGCACAACCAGAGACGTTCGTTCCATAGCTTTAATTTGTGTTTGATTGTTATATGAGACTAGAAATGGAAATTGTTACATTATATGTTTGGACTAAGGGGCAGTATTGGAAGGTTATTTGCTGTTAGGTTTTGATTTGTTTTGAATAAAAAATAAAACCATAGGAACTTAAGTCTTTTTTATTTTTATACTTACTTTCATATTTCATTCATGTCACTTAGTTGATAAATGTTAAGGTTTAATCCTTTAAAAAACAGTTTTATTGACCAATTTAATCTTTTATGTTAGAATTTTGAGAAAAAACGTTAACGTGTGATAATGTGGTATGATAGCGTGACAAAAGTCAAAATAACGAGCCAGTAATTTCTTTAAAAAATTAAATTAAAATCTTATAGTTAGATAAGAAATTAAACTAGGACGATAATCAAATTGTGATTAAAATGATTATACTAAAATTTCATAAAATTTTATCGTTTCATAAGATGTTATTTATCCTACAAAACTTTTATATTAATATAATCTTAAATTTAATAACATTAAATGAGAATTTATTACAAATATAGAAAAAATCCTTTTGACTTTCCATATCCATTAATTAATTATAAAGCTAACAAAAAATGAAATTCAAATTTTGTTCCATTATCAATTAACTACATATCTATTTAATAAGACTAGTAAAAAAAGACAAAAAGGAAAACCTTGTAACAAGTGAGAAGCATGTACACAATAATTGCTAAGCAATTGGTTATTGATGTAATCCCTTCACTCCAAACCTAACTTTAATACCACCCATGTAGACAAAAACTTTAGTAATTTGTTATTGATGTAACACATATACTCCAATCCTAACTTTAATACCAATAAAAATATCTTGAAGGGGATTCGCTAATTAATTCATTTGTATCCAATTTGTTTGAATTAATGAGAGTAAATTGAACATAAAATTTAGTGTAAACACACTTTGGAATTTATTTTATACATCTTTCATCCTAACATCTTCATCTTCTTCATATTTAAGTTTTGCAAGAAGAACCCAATAAAAGATCTAATATTGACTACATGATATATGAATCATATGGAATGTTTGATGAAATGCTTTAGAGATGGATGAAGTCTATTTTCATTATTGGTGGCAGGATAACATAACTTGAAATGATTTTGTTCCAATCAGAATTTGACCTATACAAACAATTGAAGGACAATGACTACCTTTTTAGTTAAAATTAACTTTAGATTAAAATTAGAAGTAGTGAAAACACTTGTCTTACACATATTTTTTATGTTAATTATTTAGACATATAAATAGTGGTTACTAGTATTATAAAAGGAAAGAAGTACATAAAACCGTTGATGGAATTTTGTGTAGAAAACATTCGCTTGATATAGCATTGCTCATAAAATTTATGTATGCGATTTAGTTCGGTTTTAAAAACAAATTTTTATCAATCAAAGCGATTTCCACCAGAACACAACAATGTGAACTACGACTCAAAGAGAATCCTCCAAAGCAACAATGTGAACTCCACCTAGAGAATATAGCATAAGATTTTCTAACCACCTAGTTGAACAGAAGAAGAGACCATATTTTAAAAGAAATCATGTATGTTAGATGAATAGACATGAAATCAAAGGGAATGGGGTAAATAAGCCCTGCTAGGATCATTGGGGCTCTACCACTAAGAGAAGGGATACAACACTCAAACTTGATGCTACTTGTCAAAATGAGACATCAAAAGATTTATTAGGAGGGCCACTTAAAAAAGTTCATACATGATCCCAGATAAGGAACATGCTTGGTGAAGACACCTAGAAGATACTGAGATTTCTATGATAGTTGAAGGATTCTTGGGAGAAGGCGAGTTCAAGTTCACCTTATCCTTGATTTGATGCTTTTCATCATTAAACCTTTCACTCATAAGGTTAAAGTGAATTTTCATGCATAAATTGCATGAATCGACTCAAAGTTTTTGTTTACACGAATTGATTCAAATCAGGATATAAATAAATTCAAATGAGATTTTTATTAATTAATATGATCCTTGTTTATGTGAATCGGTTCACACTATTACATGAACTGGTTCAAGACTTAAAATTTCTTGTCATGTTTCAATTTTTGTGTGATTCGATTCAAACATTGGATTGATTGATTCATATATCACAAACTCAAAACAAGTTTTCATTCTATTTGTGTGATCCATCTTAAACCTTTTAGTCAATTGATTCATAAACTGAATGTTCATGGCATGTTTTTATTCTTTTTATGTGATATGATTCATAACATCTTTTGAATCTATTCATATGATCTGATTCATGACATGAATATTTAAGGAAAATATCAAACATTTAAGTAGATTTAAAATCATCTTTGAATATGATCATTTAAGGACTTTTACTTCAAAATTTTCCCATTTCCTAAGAACCTATATAAGTTTTTTTTTTTTTTTTTCATTTTCTAAAATAGTAACACATACCATTTTATAAAGTGAGAAATCTAGAATCAAAACTTCAACTCTCTTCAATCCTTATCTTCATTTTGGTGCATAGTGAATCATTAACATTTGTGTGTGTACACGCATGTGCGTGTGCATGTGTGTAAGTTTGTGTGTGTGCGTGCTTGTGCGTGTGATGATTAATTATGAGGAAACATTATAGTTCTAATTATTGAAATGTGAGGTTTTCAAAAAATTTGATCAGTTGATGTAATTCAAGATGGAAATTCCTTCAAAAACCTTTTGAACATAAAGGATTAAGCAATTATAAATATTTAAACACGGATCTGAAAGTTCATAACTTATGAAACATGGACAAAATAAATATTTATAACTACTTCATACTAAAAAGCATTGGTATTTGACACTGAAAATTTAACGGATACTGCAAAGGTCAAGTACAGAACTTTGACAACATTGTCAATGAGCCAAGGAATTAAAAGACAAATGGTTTCATCTAAATCAATGCATTTTTCTTAAATATTTACATTTCAAACAAGTTCATGCAAATGCTGATATCATACCTCAGTCCACAGTACTGTTCAAGTCATATATATCAACCAATTTTAAAATGTCCTTCAAAATGTGCCTTTTTTCTAACTTTACAGACACAATGACAGAGATAACAACATTCTCAATGTGCCTTCACCACAGCCTGTGCTTTAATGTTTAAATACTGCTTTCTTGTATTCAGTTTTTCACTAAGATATCCGTTCCTTCTCAAAATAACTGCAAAATTGTTGAACCGACCCAAACTGTACCGAAACTAATAGAACTATTTTGAGAGTGTGACTTGAGAACTTCATCCTTATCCGATCCATGATTGTTACCAAAGTCATTGATAACTTCATCCTTAAGCCTATCTTCAACGACCCACTCTGTCTGGTGCAACTCCTCTGAAAATCCAAAATCACAAGGGCTGGATCTAATGTGAAAATCGACCAGTTAAATAAAAATGATGGTTTCCCCATGAAAATCATTTGCGCCAAATTTCAACTCCAAATTCAAAATACATTATTTTTCATGTATCCATTATAATGCTTCGGAAGTTAAATTAAATCCATAAATAAATTGTATAATTTGAAATTAAATGGATCATAGATTCAATTAAGAAAACTCGGGATTGAAATTGAAGTTTGAAAACAAACCAGTTATAAGAATAAACGGAAGAAGAAGATGAAAACTGACGGGGATTTCTTTAATGCCCATATATTGCTAGAAAACTACATAAAAATACTACAACAACAACTACGTCTTATCTCACTAGGTGGAGTCGACTACATGGGTCAACATACACTATAATGTTCTATTCAGTACCATGCTTCTATTAAAAAAATTAAGTTCAATATCCTTCTTGATAACTTCTCTTATAGTCTTTTTGTGTCTTCCTCTTCCTCAAATTGTATTACTTCTTTTCATCTGATATACTCTCTTTACTACGGAGTCTACAAGTCTTCTCTCTACATGTCCAAACCATCTAAGTTTATTTTCTACCATTTTCTCTACAATAGGCGCTACTCCAACACTCTCTCTAATAATTTCGTTTATGATTTTATCCTGTTGAGTCTTACCACACATCCACCGCAACATCCTCATTTCCGCAACCCCTACTTTGTTCTCGTGTTGGTTCTTAACTGCCCAACATTCTGTTCTATACAAAATCACAAGTCTTACCGCAGTCTGATAAAACTTTCCTTTTAGCTTAAGGGGTACATTTACATCACATAAGACACCATATGTCTTTCTCTATTTCATCTATCCAACTTGAATTCGATGATTTACACCCCCTTCTAATTCTCTGTCATTCTATATTATTGGCCCACGATATTTAAACCTTGTGATTTAAGGGATAGTATGGTCTTCTACTTTCACCTCTAAGTTAGAAACTCTGCTTCTTTTGTTGAACTTACATTCCATATACTCTGTCTTAGTTTTGCTGGCGAAAACCATGTGTTTCTAAAGCTCGTCTCCAAGTTTCCAACCTCTCATTTAACTCCTCCCTCGACTCTCCAAGAAGGACTATATCATCTGCAAAAAGCATGCATCTCTTGGATGTGATCCGTGAGTACATCCAAAATTAAGGTAAAACGCAGGGGCTTAAGGTTGACCCTTGATGCAAATCAATTGTGATGGGAAAATCGCCTATCTCTCCACCCTGTGTCCTAATTAACACTAGTCGATACCATATCATACATATCTTAGATAACTCAAATATATGCAATCCTAACCTCTTTCTTCTCTAGAGCTTTCCACAAAATCTCTCTAGCACTTATCATACGCCTTCTCAAAGTCAATAAAAATATAGTTTAAGTCTTGTTGGTCCATTCAATATTTCTCTATCACCCACCGTAATAGGTAAATCACTTCCATGGCCGACCTTCCCGGCATAAAACCAAATTGATTCTCATTCACTTGAGTCTCTTTTTTTACTCTTCGTTCAATCAATCTTTCCCATAATTTCATGGTATGACTCGGAAGCTTGATTCCTCTATAGTTTGCACAATTTTGTATACCCCCTTTGTTCTTATAGATTGAAACTAAAGTGTTTCTCCTCCATTCACCCGACATGTGTTTTGAGCTCAAAATTTCATTAAAGAGTTTGGTGAGCCACTCAATAGCTCTATCTCCAAGAATTTTCTACACTTCAATATGTATGTTGTCTGGCTCCACCGCCTTACTGCTACTCATTCTTTTCAACGTTTCCTTTACCTCCTATTTCTGAATCCGATGATAGTAACTATGGTTCTGATCTTTTTCTCTTATGTCTAGTCTGCTAGAGTCATACCCATATCCCTCATTAAATAAGTTGTGGAAATACGCCTTCCACCTCTCCTTTATATCTTTTTCCTGCACTAAGACTTTGCCAACTTCATCCTTAATACACTTAACTTGATCCAAATCTCCAGTCTTTCTTTCTCTTCCCTTCGCAAGCCTATATATATATATATATATATATATATATATATATATATATATATATATATATATATATATATATATATATATATATATATATATATATATATATATATATATATCTTTCTTCCTCCTTGGTTCCTAGATATTGATCCAGTCCATCAAAAGCTTGGGTTCTTGCTTCACTCACCATCTTTTTGGTTTTATTTCTAGCTACCTTGTATTTTTCCTAAGTTTCAGAATTTCTACACCTAGACAGCTCTTTGAAACAATTCATCCTTACTTTAACTTTATTATGGGCACTTATATTCCACCACCACGATTCTTTTCCCTTAGGTCCAAACCCTCTAGATTCACCCAACGTCTATTTAGCCACTTTTCTAATCTCTTGGGCCATCTTGTTCTACATATCATTAACACTTCCTTGTGTTTGACCTAACCATCCCTCCCATATTCTTTGTTGAAAACTTCCTTGTTTTTCACCCTTCAAATGTCACCATTTGATCTTTGGTGCTACCATATGACTTCTTATCTTTGCCCTTTCTTTAATTCTAACATCCATCACGAAAACTCTATGTTAGGTAGTCAAGCTCTCTTTCGAGATCACTTTACAGTTCAAGCAAATCTTCCTATCAGACTTCCTGATAAGAAATAAATATATATGAGAACATGTCCACCCACTTTTGTATATGATAAGATGTTAATCTATTTTCCTAAACCATGCATTGTCTATAGAAAGATCTAGAGTCGACGAAAACTCCAAGATAGATTTACTCTTTGTATTCACTTCCCCTAGGCCAAGATCCCCATGCACACTCTTAAAACCTCTTGCCACTCTAACCACATGTCCATTGAGATCCCCTCCTAAGAAAATCTTCTCTCCTCGGGGAATACCCTGAAGTACACCTTCTAAATCCTCCTAAATTTTTTCCTTAAGGTGTTCTGCTAACCCAACCTGATGTGCATACACACTAACAACATTAAAGGTTGCTTGTCCCACTACAAGTTTTAAGGTTATGATTCTATCTCCTACTCTTCTTACATCCACAACATCCTTCTTCCACTCCTTATCCATAATAAACCCCACTCCATTTCTTGATCTAATTTTTTTCAGTATACCAAAGCTTAAATCCTAAGTTGTCTATTTCTTTCACTTTATCCCCTATCCACTTAGTTTCTTTTAGGCACATACAAATGATCTTCCTCCTAACCAAACATCCACTATTTCCATAATTTTTCCCGTGAGTGTGTCTATATTCCATGAACTAAAGCGAATCCTACTCTCCTGAACTAACTTCTTTACCCACATCCATTCAGAAAAATGTGGGAACCCTTGCTTGTTTTTCACTACATCCGGGCGGCAATGCAGCAACCCTTGCTCTTTTGACACTCTACTCGAGCCATATAACGCGTTGCTTTTGGGAAACGACCTAACATTCACATTATTACGTAGTTGATCCATGTCATAGAGATTTAACAAAGTTTTACTTTGGCTGTCGAAAGCCTAACACAACCCTCTCCTTTTATCCGGGCTTGGGACCGGCTAGGTATAACAAAGCTCACCTAGGCAGGATTACCACATAAAAATGCTAAAATACTAAAATATTTGCAAATTTCAGAGATGCTAAACATACACAATCTAGACTTATTTTGAGTAATTCCATAAGAATGTGACTTTTTTTAATCCAAATATGTATCTTCGGAATCTATTCGTACAAAAAACTAAAAAAATTCTATTTTAACAAAATAAAATTATCATTCATAAAATAAAATCAGCATTAAATAGGTGATGTTAACATAAAATCAGACATTACATTTCAATTTCCAGGTGGACGCTTCAACATCTTCACAATATCTTCGATCGATCGTGAAATCGTCGTTTCCAACTCAATCAAAATATTTGTTACAAAACGGAAAAATGTATTCCACATAGCCCTTACATTTATATCCATCTTTAGCTCATAGTTGTTGAACTCAATCTCTCCTTCGTTTTTAATTGACCATGAATTGTACTCGAGCTTCACAATTTTTCGATTATTTCTATATAGTAGAAGATTATGCACTATGTATTGCAGATCTGCAAAAAAGATGTACTCATTAATCTTAAAACTTTGCTTCGGTGTCGCGTTGGAGAAGTAGACATTTGCGACATTCCAGATGATGTTTATTTGTGACATTTATGACATTTTTTGTTTGTAAGAAATAAAAAACAAAAGCCTAAATTTATAAAAGTTGTAGATAAATATGAACCTAAAAAATTCTATCTGTAAATTGATCCGATGGAAGGTGAAGTTGGAATATCTTCAAATATCATATCTATAAGATGGTCACTTGTTTCTACAATAGTAGAGTGATACTTGCAGCAAATAATGGGTGAGGATGGGACGTGAGGAATGACGTTGGTAGAATAGTACAATCATTTTCCTAGTCTTCAGGGTACTGGAAATCATATTTGCTTTTTCTACTTATTATACCTGTCAAATGTTTGTTGACTTTAGATCATTAACTTATAGTCAGAGGCTTCATATTAAATTTGATGAAGGTTTAGTAGAGTTCAAATCTAATCTTTAGAGATTGGTGGAATGAGATTTCAGAGTCTATGGAGTTCAAAGTTTTGAGACTTCAGATGCTTTGAGTTATCAGAGTCTTTTTCATAGTCATTCTGGATGGTTTCTTTGCAGAAGCGTTGACTTGGTAATCCAGACGTTTGACTTTCATGGAAATACACCTCTTATCAATCCTTTAGTTCAGATGGCATCTTTAGTTCAAAGTCTTGCTTGACCATACTTGATTTCTTCAGAGTATGGTTTATTCATAGTTGAATTCTTTAGAGTCAAAACTGTTTTCAATGATATGCGCACTTAAAAAAATAATTAAAGTAAAACATTATTCTATATACACATTAAGCTTTGTTATCATAAAAAATCATGGATAGTTGCATAAGCAAACTTGTTCCAACACTTAAGTGCTCATAAATGATATGAATGAAACTTGTTTAAATGATGTTAAAGTATATGCACAAAGTTTCATTTGAAAATATATGAACATTTAACAACTTTGTTTGAATTGATTTGAAAACTACATTTTGAAAGAGTTTATTTTCATTTTACTAATCTATGCACCTTATATACATCAATTGGAACATTTTTGAATGAATACAAATGTTTGGAGTGGTTTCATGAAGTAATGTAATTTTTAGGAATGAAACAAATACATGAAAAGAGATGTCGCTTTTGTGGTAACTGGTTACCATAATGTTATAACTGGTTACAACTGTAGCTATTAAAACATATTTTGAAATATTCGCGCATGTAACCGGTTACATCTATTTGAAAATGTGGAAAACAAATTTCTAACAACATAGTTTGGTTCCCAATGATTTTTGAAAGGTTTATGATGACTTCTCGGAAAGTGTACCGATAGTGTTGCAGTAATAAAAGATCAAATCCACAGGGACTGTGTTCGAACAAGACAATAATTGTGCAATGTAAAAGAAAACAATAAATAGGGGGTTCAGAGAAAAAAATAAAATAAGAATTTTAACTAAAATAGTAAGACAAACAGGTTGTTGATGTATGATGCCTCGTATGAATGATCTCATCCTTATCATCTCACGACAAATTAACAAAACCCTTATAACTGACCATTCACAAAATATCTTATTAATAACTAGTCGGGGTTTCCTATTCCTAGTCCATCACTGTAAGCAGGATTAAGCGATGTATAAAATGTTAATTCCCTATACCACTACTCGAGGTCTCTTATCCCTATTCAACCAGCGTAAGTAGAACAATTGCCATAGGCATAACACATAGGCTAAGAGTCAGTAATCCCTATCTGTCCAATATCAGATTAACAAAGTAAATCTAATAAATATAATTAAGAACGATAAGCAAATGAATAAAACTATAATTCAAAGGATTCATACAAAGTCAAATCAACATATAATCTGACAAGATTGAATAAGGTTAATCATAACACAATCTAACCAAGAGGAGCATAGCTACTCATAATTCAGATAACAATACCACAATTGATAGATGAAAATAGAATATGAATTCCCTTGAAGTAATAGCCTCAAATGGCTTCAAATGCCCTAAAAATCACACTCGATGCTCTCAAAATCGTGCTTTGCTCTCCAATTTTCGTAACCCATGTTAAAATGCTAAAAATCCCCTTAAAAAGAGCTCATAACGAGTCAGAACACGTCATAAAAAGTGCACATCATGCGCATTATAGGTGTATCATGCATGCAATGTAACTTATACATATATATCTCATGCGGTGCTGCACAATGGTGCGCGTGATTATTCCAGTAGCTACACCAAAAATCACCTTTTTCACCTGAATTTTCACTAAGTCTCATTATTCCATACTTAGCTATTTTTCACTCATCCTTGGGTCTTTCTTCTGCCTTTTGGCTCATCTTTCACTTGTTTTTCTCTGATTCTCCGCCTAATTACATGCAATGATGGACTGTTATCACAACGCCAAACTTGAATTTTTGCTTATTCTCAAGAAACTCGTATGCAACTGCACATTTCAATAGACAACAAGTCATACAATATCAATTGAACATCACCATCTACTTTTTTCCGTTACCTGAACATTGTTCCAACTTCCACTTTCCATCCGACAAATTCTGAAAACATCCTCAAATATTGGCGAGTACTCAACCTATCTTTCAAATCACTTTACTCAATCAACATGCAAAATAAATTATACTTAGCTTGATCATGTTCTAATATAGTTCATCATAGAGATCATAACACACACACATTAGAGGTCTTTTTGAGTTGAAACTCTGCTTATATTTGGGTAGGATATTTATAGGAAAGTAGGTTTAAACCTTAAGAGTTAAGTGCCTAGTTATCCTTCTATTCTCATACCCATTTGTTCCTTCTTAACAATACTCGAGATTTGGTTCTTCTTTATACTTTTTCTCTTTTTTTTAAGAAACATCTTTTTCCACTTATACAATATTTTTGAAATTTTTGACCAATTATCTCTGGTACCCCAACCCCAAACTTAAAACATTGTTCACTTCCAAGAGCAACCCCAAACTTAATATTTTTCATACAATTTTAAGAATTAAAAATCTACCTAACTCCAAAGAGAGGATGGAAAGAAAGAATCTTTCAAGTCATATGGCTAAGAGTTGTAGGCTACATCGCCGAAATAAAGGATTAGGCTCAAAGTGGCTAGCAAAAGGATATTCATATTACTACAGTGTGGCTATAAAGGCTCAATGTTATAAATAAGGAACTGCCTCAGTGTGTGTCAATCAAGTTCGAGAACTTAATCAGAAATAGATCAAACCAGATGAAATAAAATTGCATGTAAACACTCAAAAGAAAGAAAAGTGAATACTAGAAATTATTTATGCTTAAACCATACTAGGCGAGGTATCATAAGGTTGAGCACAAGTCCTTTGATTATTTTTTGTTCCTTTTCCTTCAAGTCGTCGGTTATTTTCATCAGGATCAAATTCCTTTATTTTTCTTTTTCTTAGATCATTTTTTCAATGCAAAAATAAAAAATTTGTAAATATGAAAAGAAAAAAAAGCTACAAACTTGTTTATTAAGAACAATTATTGGATAATACAATGGGAATGGGAAGAGCACTTGTAGACACTATTTCTCTTCTCTGGGTACATCATTGAAAAATTAAAAATAAACATAAAGTCTTCTATAAATTGAAAATAAAATACATGTCTCTTCATATATCATCATCAACTTCTCTTCACACCCAATAAACACAGAATTAGCAGACAACCAGTCCATTCCCAGGATAACATCAATTTTCTTAAGGGGTAAACAAATGAGGTCAATCTGAAAGATTCTGCCATCCACGAACAACGTACAATTCTCACACTTAAGCGGCGTCTCAACAGTTTCATCCATAGCGGTAGTAACCACCATTGGAGGGGACAAGGGAAAAAGTCACAACCCAAGTCGCTTCGCACAAACAGTAGATATAAAAGAATGTGTAGCTCCACAATCAAATAAAACAAGACAATGATGGTTATTAATAAGACAATTACCCGCAATCAAGGAATTGTCGCCTTTCCTGGCATCCATAGTATAAACTCTCCCTTGAATCAGATCCTTCCTCTGAGGGCAATCCCTAGAAATATGTCCTTCCTTTTGGCAATGATAGCAAAATACACCGTTCTGCTTGCATCTTCCAAAATGGTTCTTGCGACATCGGGGGCAAGAAGGAGGAGCACTGGATCTAGGACTCGACACCTGTTTCCCATTGAAGGGTTGAGGCCTCGGCCTAAAAGATTGACTAGCCATCCCCCTATCTCCTTGAACCAATCTTCTGGTACTAACTTCTGCTCGAACTTTCTTCAAACTATGTTCCGCAACATAGTATTGCCTCAACATCTCGGAGTAAGTAGTGAACTCCATTTGAGAGACACTATGCGAGATCTCGGCCCTTAGCCCAAACAAGATCTGGTCAATTTTCCACCTTTCATCAGGGGCATACATAGCCTGCCTAGAGTAGGCCGCCATGTCCTCAAACTTCTCAGCATAATTGGCCACAGTCATGCTCCCTTGCCTAAGTTGTTGAAATTCAAACTCTTTTTGCGTCCTCAAGGAACTCGGAAAATACTTGTCCATAAAAAATGTCTTAAATTGTTGCCACACTCTTGGAATTTCTTGCACCATCATCAAGTTGGAGGCACTTTCCCACCACCTAGCAGCAGGACCCTTTAGCAAATGTGACAAGAAGGTCACCTTGTCTTCTTCACTACAAATCACAATCTGGAATATCCTCTCCATTCCAGCCACCCATTCATGAGCCTTAACCGGATCCAACCCACCATGAAACTCCTGAGGGTTCATGCGGAATAAGTCTCTAAATGTTCCACCCGCAGCTCCAGGAGCAACCACGTGAGGGTGAAGGCCCCCACTCATCTGATGCATCATTTCTTGCATGAATTGGTGTTTCTGTTGCTGCATCTGCTGCATAAATTGGAACATAGGAGCATTCACTTCGCTACCTGCTTGATCACTACCGGGAGGAGTGACACTGGGTTGAGCACGAGTTCCACGTCTACTAGCCATATTTCTTAAATGTCATCAAAACAGGATTAAGTTGATCAGGCTCAATACCATAAACATAACATTTAGTCCTATCGCAAGTCAACGTGTATGAACGGAAGGAAAATACTCATAATATTTCAAGGCTAGGTCGAGGATACGACCTGCTCTGATACCAACTATAATACCCATATACAAAAGACATACATAAAGCATATTTTTCATATATAATATTAATAATTTGGTGCTGAAATACAAATAAGTTCTTAGCAACACATTGTATTAAATATAGCCACTACAACATAAGGTACTAAACAAGGCTATATAATAGTACAAGATGTTCAACTACAAAAAGATCTAAGAACTAGATCCGAAGATCTCAAAAGTCCACAGCGGAAGACTAAGCCATCAGCTAGTAAAGATAATCAAGTCGCCTTATCCTTACCCTTAGCGGAACCGGAAGTACCTGAAATAACAACATCAACATGGGGTGAGATAAAACATCTCAGTGAGTTCACTATCTTAGATTTCTCTCGGCTCTAAGGGTCATTTCCAACGAAACTCGCATGCTTCACGAACCAATTTACACAAGGGACAAGGATATAGGGAAAACTAGGGTCCACACACGATTTCAAACAAAACACAAAGGGAAATGTCTACCTCAAGTCCTTACAGATGATCTAGTGAAACACATAGTAACAACATAAAGACTTATACAAGACCTTACGGAGGAAAGACATACACTCGCTTCAATCCTTACGGATGCTTCCTGTGGGACTCATGATAACCCACCTCAAGACTTACTCAAGATTGACACAATTAGCATATCACTTGCCCCAAGTCCTTATGGATGCTCTAGTGAAAACACATAGTAACCACTTGAGACTTATACAAGACCTTACGGGGGACTTATAGTCTACACTTCTCAAATCAACGCCCACTTATACACAACGGATACCTCAAGTCCTTACGGATGCTCTAGGGAAACACATAGTAACCACATAGAGACTTATACAAGACCTTACGGAGGATCCCAAAACAAACAAACATAAATCAAACGAGTTTAAGGGAAAACCTAGATACCTCACAAGTCGTACCTTTTCTCCATTTCCATTAACTCACAAGTTCCATTTTATCAAGTTTTGGTCATTTGAAATTAGTCGGGTAAAAGTAGGCTCGAAATTAATGTTATTCAATCTTAATAGATAAATTATTCTTCAAGCTTCAAAAAGATATGTGGAACGCTCAAAACGGACACCCGAAACATAAGTTAAAAATTAAAAACCAACATTTAAAACTATAGGTCTCGCTGAGCGAAATTCGCCCTGGAACTTTCGCTGAGCGAGGTATGCTCGCTGAGCGAGCTACACCAGTTCAGGAAGTTCCAGCCTTACGGGAAATCACTCTCCCCACACCCAATCACTCCCAAACTTCAACCAACGCAACAAGACATGATCAAACGTATCCATTATCATAATGTGAGTATTTTAGGTAGGTTTTAATCGAGTTTTAACCGTTAAACTTCTGATTTCTCTTAGGTTTCCAACTAAACCCTAACCACAAACATTTCTAAAACTCAACCAAAATCAAAGATAAAAGTTTCTAACTAAGAACCCACCTCGAGAGATGAAGATTGGCGGAAAGATTGAGTTGATTCGACGGACGGATGATCGGGAATGAAGGATTGGAGCTTTAGGGCTTTTTCTCTCTTCTTCTTCTCTTCTCATCTCATTTTCTTCTCTTCTTACCAACTTTCTTCTTTCTCTCATAATCTCTCTCTCTCTCTCTCTCTCTATATATATATATATATATATATATATATATATATATATATATATATATATATATATATATATATATAAATATAAAAGCTTATATTTTTACCGATAAGTCAAAATTAGAGAGTATCCGAAAATGTCTCTTAATCCGATATTTTATAAAACCTCTAAGTCAACTAATTATCAATTAATAAAATATAATCCCATGAATTACTCTATTTAGTTCCATCAAGATTTCTTAGAGTATTCCTAAATAATATTATTACCAATTAATAATGTCCAGGGCCTTAAATAAAATACGGGGTATTACATCATAAATTTCTCGAGTAATTAATCTCTTACTAAATCTAGATCCTTATCAATTAATGGGGTGTGGACACAAGCAGAAGACACGAAATAGTATATGTTTTACAACTTATTCCCGCGCAACAATTTGTCATACAAGCACCTTAAATAAAAACACAATAAACATTAGACTATTTTCATTGAAATGTGTAAATAAATTGTTCAACTAATTAAATAATATATTGATCGGAGTACCATATGTATGAATGCATGACATCGATGTCTAACTGAAGATGCCGAAAAATCTGTTCCATGTCCTCTTTTGAAATTGTTTCAGAATGAGGAAAACCAAAAACACCTTCGTCCATGTCCATTTGACGAATAAAACCATCCATCAAATCTGATTTTGCCACAAGTGTTTCAAGAAACATCCGAAAGCGAGGTGTAAGAGCTCTTTTTGCCTGCCCGGTCCTTGTAGGAGCTCTTTTCTTGCTGACTTGTTATGAAACTTGAGCAGGAACCTAAAAATCAAATAAGTTAGGTAAAGTAGAAAATCATGAAGCTTTTGAATTCAGATAATTGAATAACACTTTCAATGTGCCTCTTTTTATGATGCAACATACTCGTGTGCGGAAAAATCCCTTTATCCTTAGATGCGGGTTTTGTAGGAGTCTAACATTACCATGTAAAAAAAGTACGTAATGGTTAAAAATGATTTTCATAATGGTTTAGAATTGACATTTGAATACTAAAAGATTCATAATGGTTTTCAACATACCTCATCATCTATGAAAATGAGGTCTGACGACCATGCAACAAACGAGCCTATTGCATCTCGCAACAATGTTAGCTCTGAAACCAAGTCATGTATAGGTAGTAACGCATCTGTATCTAAAGCACTATCAACCGACATTTTCAGATATCCATCAGGGAGTGGATTATGATGAAGTAACTCTTCCAATTTATTATATACTTTTACCTGGCCAACTATGCGATAAGTCGGTAACAATAAAAATAGCTGACAAGATGAAATGCCCTAAAGCAATAATAAAAATGTAATTGTTAATGTGTATATATGTCAATTAAAATAAATGTGCTAATTTAATTAAAATAAATATATATGTCAATTAAAATAAATGTGCTACTTACCTCGGGAATTTTCTTTTGACAATTGATACTAGCTTTGTCACATAGTATCTTTCAACTCTGAACCGCGTTTTTCCGCCTCATATATCTCTTTATCTTTTTGCAATTCACAGACTTGCGCTTTTAATTCCTCCAACGATTACATCACTTCTTGATTGTTGGGATTTTTTTCTCTTTGGATGCTTATACAAGGAATATGGAGTCACACCAAATCCTTTACCCCTCACACAACCGAAATACTCAGGAATATTTAGGACTCGACTAAGTATGCTCCTGCAATCCTCCTCACTCGTGGTTAAGGATTTAGATAGAGTCTCATGAAATTCATTGACATATAAAAAATTATTAGTGGGATTAAAAATTAATTATATTTTAATAAAATTTTGATTAACTTAAAGACATAATACTATACTTACACACTCTTCATAAACATATTGAACATCTTCCCTGACAACTCCATCCTTTCCCACATGAGCTTCCTTCCACAAAACATGTTCCGAAAGTGTTGTTTCTTCACTTTTCGTCTCTTCTAACTACACATTGAGATAAATAATAAGATCATCAATTATAACACAATAAGACAATTAATAAAATCATAGCATTTATATATACTTACCCTTTTTTGTTGTAAGTACGCATATCCCAAACTCCCTTTTCTGTATGGATACGCGGGTTTTGATGCTCTTTTGCGATTCATGACACTTAATTCCTGGATAAACAAGTTTAAGTCATATCAGAACAAAATAATGCAACAAGTATATAATACAATTAATAGACATGACAATTTAACATTACATTGTATTTTTCGGTTTTTCTTTTGGCTACAAAAGTGTCCCATTCTTCAGGTGTAATCAAGTATGCATACAATTGTGGAAGTTCTGCTTCAACAAATATTTTTCCTCATCCCTAAGATATTTGTTTGATAACATAATTCAAAACCCTTTGTGCCTTTTTCCGCCCAATTTAAGATAAAACTTTTTTCGGCTTTCATCAATATTAAAAGACCTCTACGAAAAAACATACACATAAAGTGTGTTAATATAAGTAAATTATATGGAATAAAGATCCTCAAGATCAAATTATGTTTTGATGAAGACAAATCATGTGGCAAAAAGGCAAAAAATGTTCATCCATTGTCAAAGCATCCCGATAAAAGAATCAGACAAATATTTTATATGAAGAACATGTTCATTGGAAGGTATAATGATAATTTTCATAAAATGTTTAAGTCCAAGTTGCTCAAAGGTCATTTGCATTTCACAATCACTTTCATAAAGTTTGAAAATCAATTTTTGCATGTTTTGGCCAGTGCAATCGATTGCACCCTTAGAGAAATTGATTGCATGTTGGAAAACCTTTATTTTTATTGATTTTATTTGTGGTACAATCGATTGCACCCTTAGAGCAATCGATTGCACCTATTCAAAATCCAAATTTCAAGTGTTTCTATTTTTGGTGCAATCAATTGTAACCCTAGAGGAATCGACTGCTCCCTATACGAGTTTGAAAAATTACTTTGAAAAATTGCACCTCTTCATTCATTCTTTCATGAAATGGCTCTAATGAATCATGGCAATTGTTCATGATATTTTCTGAAGAATTGCGTGATGATTCAAAGGGGTGTCTACGATCTATAAATACATAAACTTACACTTTTTCAAAATTACTCTCCTTCAGAACCTCTTTAAAAATCTTGCATAAAACTTCCATTATCCAAATCTTAAATACTTGTGGAATTATCATTAAAAGAGAAGATCAATCTTTGAATTGATAACATTGTATATACATACTTCAAACTCATTGTAAAAATCAAAGTTTTTCTTTATTTCCTTTGCTATTCAGGTTTGTTGAAAGCAAGTGTGTGCGTTGAAGAGGATTGTTCTTCTTGCACTTAGTGTGTAGACCTTAAAGGTATTAAGAGCCTTTGATATCCCTATAAGTTAGATAGTAAGCACCAACATTGGTGTGAATAGGTTGTAAAATCATTCTAACTATAGTGAAATCTCTTTCGGTTGGAAAGGGGACTGGATGTACCTTCGGTTTATGGAGGGAACCAGGATAAACCTCTATGTCATTTACTTTCTGCTCTTTATTGGTTTCATAACCTTACCAATCCATAAAAGTAATAACCTTCATCGATAAAAATCCATAAAAAATTTAAAGAACCTAATTCACCCCCCTCTTATGTGCAACTCATACTTTCAATTGGCATCAGAGCAGGTTTTAGGTACCCTATTCCTAATAGATTCAGAATGGCTTCTGCAAACAATAATCTTGTGTATAAAGACGGTGGTAGTAGAAACAAGCCTCCACTATTTTGTGGTGAATACTTTGATTTATGGAAAATTTGCATGAAGGCTCATTTAGAGGCACAAGGCAATGAAATATGGGATGCTATTCAAAATGGCATGTTCGTTCCTTCAACGATTGTCAATGGTGCTGGAGCAAAAAAGCCTAAAGGATCATGGGATGATGATGATAAAAAGAAGGTTCTCTATGACAAAAGGAAATCAATATTCTACAAAGTGCACTAAGCATGAATGAATTCTTTTGCGTCTCAACATGTACATCAATAAAACAAATATGGGTCACTTTTGTCAAAACTCATGAAGGAACCGCCGAAGTTAAAAGATCGAGATTGAATACGTTGCGTCAGGAATACAAATTATTCAGAATGCAGCTAGGAGAATCAATTCTCGATTTGCAGAAAAGATTCGTACACTTGACAAATCATTTGACGACACTTGGTAAGACTTTAACTAACGGTGAACTTAATCTTAAAGTGCTTAGATCTTTGACCAGGGAATGGCAACCTAAAGTGACGGTGATATCCGAAATTGAAAAGTCTATCCACAATGACATCTTCTACATTGTTCGGAAAACTTCAAGAATATGAGACATAACTTGGACGATTAGGAAAGCATGAGAATCAAGAAAATAAATCTAAAAGCATTGCATTAAAGGTTGATTCTAAAGAAGTGGAGAAAGAAGGCAATTCGATTGAAGATAAATTTTTTATGCTTCTTGTAAAAAGGTTAGGAAAATATTTTGGCTCTAAGAATAATATTGGTAACTCTAACTATATCAAAAAGAATACGTTTTCAAAGAACAAAGAGAAGGAATCATCAACATCCATACAAGATATCAAATTCTATGAATGTGGAAAATTAGGGCACATCAAGCCGGATTGTCCTAAACTCTCAAAGAACGGTGGCTATAAAGGCAAAAAGGATTACAAGAAAAATAAAGACTATGTTGCTTGGGATGATAATAGGATAAGCTCTTCATCAGAATCAGACAGTGATCAAAGTGCAAATCTAGCATTGATGGCCTCACACCATTTCGAGATTAGGTTAGCAATAATTTTTCAATCTATGATAATGATGCTCAAGTAGAAATTTATGATCTATTAAGTTAATGCAAAATTATGTACAAAACAATTTCATCACAAAAGAAACAAATCTCAACTTTATAAGAAAAGATTGAGACCATGGAAAATGATTTCAAAGATGAAAAACAAAAGTTAATTAGTGATCAAAAACAAAATTTTGTATGCACAAAGTGTGAGTCACTTTCATTCCAAATTGTCCAACTAAAAAGAGTCATTGAAAGGTATGAAACGGGACAAATTGGATTGGAGTGTGTTCTTAGTCAACAAAGGTATTCAAATGATAAGAGTGGTCTTGGTTACTCAAAATTTTCGAAACCAATTCCTAACAAGACCATCTTTGTATAGGCTAGTGAACAAACTCCTAAAGTGAAAGTGGATAAACCCAAAGTGGTTCATCAATACCCTAAGAAGAAAAGATTTATTAAAAATAAATCTTATCCTCCTAGATACAAAAGTAACTTTGAGCCCACTTGTTTTTATTATGGTATTAAAGGCCATACACCTAATGCCTGTTATGTAAGAAACTTTAGCGTAGAAAAAGGGAATTATGCGTGGGTCAAGAAAGACACTAACTATGAAGGACCCAAGGCAATTTGGGTACCTAATGAAACTTAATCTTGTTTTGTTGGTATGCTTGATGACCTCTTCAAATAAATGGTATTTTGATAGTAGGTGTTCAAGGCATATGACGGGAGACCTAAGCAAATTTTCACATCTAACGCTTAAGGCCAAAGGATATGTGACCTATGGTGATAACAACAAAGGAAAAATCCTTGGCGTAGGAATCATTGGTACACCGCCTTTAACAACCATATAAGATGTCCTCTATGTACAAGGTCTAAAGCATAATCTCCTTAGCATTAGCTAATTGTGTGACAGAGGATTCAAAATCAACTTCACCAAAGATGAATGTTTGATAGAAAATGAAGTCACTCATGAGGTAATGTTAAAAGTGTTAGTTCTGTATTTCTAGGTTTGGCATTAAATTTGTAAAACAAATATAGCACCAATAAAATGTATAGGATCTTGGTAAATAAGAACCCGTTAAGCTAAGAAGTCTTATTGTACGTCTAAACATGTTGAGTTGAAGTGTTTCAACATCTGGAGTAACATGTCGAAGAAGATGTCCTAGACAGTTCATTCGACATCATGAACTGATATAGGTGGATTGAAGATTCTGTTATAATTTAACAGAAGCAGTTTATTAAGGGAATTAAAGTAATCCATGTGGCGCTGATTTAAAGATCTTGAAGATTCAAATATATTGGAGACAAATATTAAATAGATATAGACTTTCTATATTTAGAGATATTTTAGGAAGTTGTTATTTGTAGCAGATTTTTCTGCATGATTGTAGCAGCTATTATACTGCGTTTTTGGCCCAAAATCCAGTTCAGATTAGGTTATAAAAAGAAACCTTGTAACCTAGGTTTAGTAACCAACCAAAGATGTAAACGGTGTATCATTAGGGTTGAGTTCTTGTAGCAGTCGTATGCTAAAATATTTATTCTGCAGGGCTATATTATTTGTAATCCTCGAAGCTGTTAAGCAAGAGGTTGTGTGTACTTGACTAAAGCTTTGAAGCAAGGTTAAGATATTGTCATGGAAGTGTGTCTTCTGATTCTGAATTGTTAAGTTAGTAATCTCTGTTGTGATTGAAGGAGAGTGAGATATGCTTCTCACATTTAGGAGTTCCTAAGTAGAAGTTGCATTGGTAGTGATTAAGTGAGAGAATTGTAAACTGAGTGGTTTGCTCTGGGTCCTTGAATTGATACTACACAATGGATTTCCTTCTTGGCTTGGTATCCCCCAGAGTAGATGTGGTTGCATCGAACTGGGTTAACAATTTGAATGTGTTATTTATGCTTTTATGTTTTGTATATTTTGCAGTGTTCTTACTGAATGTCTAACCAGATGTCTCAACATCCTGTAGGAGTGTTAGAAGATGGTATATCAGAACACAATAATACTATTGTTTGTACCTTGCCATGTTTTCTTTAACAGACTAGATGTCTTGACATTGTAGACATCTGGTTCTGTCACACCATAATTTCAATTGGTATCAGAGCAGGCATCCTGATTTGTTTTTGGATGAGATCCAAGGGGGATACTTTCTAGTTCATGGTCAAGGTGGAAGATTTCTTCTGAAAAGCTGTCTGTTGTGTGAATGGTCCTTAGAATTGGAGAATGGACTATTTTGTTGTTGCAGCCTGGTGGTAAGATGTTGTTGTAGTAGGTTGATTTATTTTCAAACCTATTGTTGTTTGGTGTCACCTGGAGTATGATTCTAGGGCTGATATGTGAAACCTGAAGTGGTTGAGGAGTTTGTGTTTTAATCCGCTGCATAGCTATCTGTAAACTCATGATGTTGAAAAGGTTGTTTTTTCTCTGGTGATATGTGAAATTCTGTGATCAGGTACGTGATGTCGAATGAGATGTTTAAACACTTGAAGACTTGAAAAAAACTTAAAGTGCAGGAAAATTAAACAACACAGGAAATTGTTAACCCAGTTCAGTGTATAACCACACTTACATCTGGGGGCTACCAAGCCAGGAAGGAAATCCAATATAAGTAATATTAATTCTAGACTTAAACCACTCAGTTTAATCTTTCACTTAATATCTACCCAAGGCAATTTCTACCTAAGACACAACTTAGATATGAGTACCAACTCACTCCCCCTCAATCACACAGTGATATGTTTACAAGTTTAATAAAATTGAAGTCATACTTCAAACAAGACAGCTTGATCTTACTTCACAGTTTCAATCAAGAAAAAAATACACTTTTGCTTAAAAGCTCATAAAGTGATACACATAAAACAACCTGCTATTAAAACACAAAACACCCTATTTGGTCTTCTTAATTTCGTACTCTATTCTGAGAGTTTCTGTTGCTTAAATAGGTGTTTGGATTTTGGGCTTTCTGTAGGTTTATCCAATCCTGATACGCATGCAGCCATCACCTTGAATTAGGGTTTGTTACTTCCTAGATTCTAGGTGATTCAGTTCTTCTGATTATACTGAAGTCATATAAAAAATCTCACTACAGACGCGCCTTCTTCTGTTTTATCCATTCATAATTAATTCCAGATAACTTTCCTTAATTTACTCAGTTCTGTTGATCATTAATTAATTCAGGTAGCAGGTTTGAGATGTCACAACATCTGGTGTGACATCCTGAAAACTGAACTTACTTCATTTACTGATACAATGTCACAACATCTGGTGTGACATCCTGTAAACTGAACTTACTTCATTAACTGATACAATGTTACAACATCTGGTGTGACATCCTGAATTAAGTTCATTTACTTATACTCTGTTTGATAATGTCACAACATCTGATGTGACATCCTGAACTAAATTCAACACTTCTTGTTGGTCAAAAATTCTGCCAATTCTAAACATCTACAAACTCCCCCTTTGGCTAATTTTTGGCTAACATACTTTTCTGGTTTATCAGAGTGCAGCAGAATTTCTTTTATCAGAGTACAGCAGTTCTTTTCTGTTGAGTCATGTGTGAGTTTACTCCCCCTCAAACCTACATGTGTTCAGACTTGTTGCAACATAAATTTTTCTTTAAAAACACAGCTTTAGTTCAGAAGCAAACATAAGTTTTTCATTAATCAGTAAACTGCATCATACATTGTTGTTGTTGTTCAGTTCTCTTCTCCCCCTTGTTAGACATAAATTGGGGCCAAAGTTGACAGAGAGAATTACAAAATTACTAATTCAAAATACAATGCTGAAGCAGACATTACATATTCCTCACATACATTTTTCACTCAAAATCTTCATATTTAGTGTCTTCCTCTTCTTCAGTTTCCTCATCAGAAGCAGCATCCTTTTGAGCACTCTCTTCAATTTCCAGCCTTTGGATAATCTCCTCAAGCTTCTGCTTCCTGGCATCCAGTTCTTTGCATGTGTTCTTCAGCTCAGCAATCAAAGCAGCTTTGGATATTGGAGACTTTGCCTTTGAAGATCCAGCAGATGTCCCAGAGGGAGCTTCAACATCAGCTGCATGATGACTTAAGAACAACTTGTAATGAAAGGCCAGGGGACTCTCTCTTTTGCAGATTGAATCCTTCTCAGTGAGGATACCTGGATACTGGCTAAGGATTATTCCACACAGCAAAGAAGGGAAGGCAATAGGCAACTTTGTAGCAGATGATCCAGCATGCTTCAATGTCTGATCAAAAATATAAGTCCCAAAATCCAGCTTTGTTTGGGTGCCCACAGCATATATAAACCTGCCCAATCCAGTTGCTATTGAGGAGGTATGGTTGTTAGGGACCCAGTTTGCAGTGCCAATCCTATGCAGCATTGCATACTTCCTTGTCAACAAGCTAACAGACAGCTTCCCCTTGACTGGCCAAGTCTTGACCTGATTAGCAGTGATGACCTTGCAAACCTGGTTATCAGTCTTCCCTAACTCATTAGGTCCATCAGATTCTCTTCCTAGATAGTTGTTGATAACTCTAGGAGAGAATTCCACACATCTCCCTCTTATATACACCTTTCTGAAGTCAGCTGACTTACCATCAGCACAGTCTTCTTGAAGGTTGACAATAAATTCCTTGACTAGCAGCTCATAGCAAGGAGTGAAATTTGACACTGTTTTGAATAAGCCAGCAGAAGAGATGAGATCAATTACCTCAGTGCACTCAAGTGCATTACTGCTCAGCTCTCTTTCAAGTGCTACCCTTCTTTGGTAGACAAATTTCCATCTGCTCACACTTGACACATGATGGAATGAAATGTTGTCCAGAGGAGCTTCTGGAATAGCAGAGGAGGACCTTGAAGGTGCTGGTTTCTTCTTTGGTGGGGATGTTGGTACATCCTCTTTAACATCTGAATCTGGAGGAGTGACAACTTTCCTCTTTTGTGTATTCACCTTGCTCCATTGTTTGGTAGGACCAAAAACAACTTTAGCTTTGTCCTTCTTTGGTGTTGGCTGCTTCTTCTCAGGAGTTGCATGTCCTGCAGTTTTCTTTTCTTTCCTAGTTCTGGGCCTTTTGGCTATGCTAGGGTTCACAGAGGCAATGATTTTTGTGTCAGAATCATGCTCTATGTCAACAACAGGAGGAGGTTGAGTAGTCTCCTCTTCAGCAGATGGATCAGCAGAGGCTTGATCATCAGTGGAGGCCTTGTGCTGGTCCTCAGATGTTTTATCATCATCATCAGTGGCTGCTTTGTGCTGTTCCTCAGATGTTTCAACATCTATTGGAACATCCTGCTGGACAGGAGTGTCTTCTTCAGCCTGTTTTGGTTGTTCTTCTTGTGGAGCTGGCATGGTGTTCAGGGGAATAGATATACCACTCACAACCCTTTGCTCAGACAGAATCCTGTTCACAAGTTCCTTAATAGAATCATCCACATATTCAGAGGCTTTGGGAGTAGTGTTTGAGGATGAAGGCATTCCTTTGGCTTTGCTGAATACAGGTTCCTTTGCTCTTCTCACTGTTGGAGTTCTAGGCTTTTGAGCAAGAGGAACATTTCCTCTGATTTCGTCCATGGGAGTTGAATCCATAGGTACCACAGAAATGGGGGTTGCATGCACCACATCCTTTTGGTTGAGGATTTCATCAGAGAGGTTAGGGTTTTAGTGTTGAGACATTTTCGAAAGTGGTGGATGAAGAGTTTAAGTTTGAATGATTTTGATGAGCTCTGAAAATCAGTTAGAGTATGCAATTCGTTTTGAGAAGATGATGAGAAGATGAATAGCTGAGAGCAAGCTGGTATTTTTATAAGAGTCGTTACTTGGAGAATTTTAAGGAGTGGAATACACAGAGTTCTTGACCAGACTGGTGTTGCCATCTGGTGATCATGCCACACGATGTCATAGGACATGTTGGCACATCTCCATAACTGCTATATTTCACATAAGCAGATTCCCAATTTGCCCCTTAGGTTTTCAAATTGGGTAGCATCCAAAGCTTTAGTAAATATATCAGCCAATTGCAGATTTGTAGCTACATGTTCCAATGAGATCACTTTCTCTTCCACAAGATCTCTGATGAAATGATGCCTGATATCAATATGCTTGGTCCTGCTATGTTGAATAGGATTCTTTGATATGTTAATAGCACTTAAGTTGTCACAGTACAATGTCATGACATCTTGTGGGACATTGTACTCAGTGAGCATTTGCTTCATCCAAACCAATTGTGAACAACTGCTACCAGCTGCAATATATTCAGCTTCAGCAGTGGATAAGGAAACACAATTTTGTTTCTTACTGAACCAAGAAATCAAATTGTTTCCTAGAAAGAAGCATCCTCCTGATGTGCTCTTTCTATCATCAGCACTTCCAGCCCAGTCAGCATCACAAAAGCCAGTGAGAATTGGTTTGCATCCATGAAAGTATATTATGCCATAGTCACAAGTACCATTGACATATTTCAGAATTCTCTTGACCTGGTTTAGATGGCTAACTTTTGGATCAGCTTGATATCTTGCACATACACCTACTGCAAAGACTATGTCTGGTCTGCTGGCAGTCAGATATAATAAGCTTCCAATCATACTTCTGTATAGGCTTTGGTCTACATTCTCACCCTTGTCATCTTTAGTCAGCTTTAAGTGTGTGGGGGCAGGAGTTCTTTTATGAGTAGCATTGTCCATCCCAAATTTCTTGACAATGTTCTTAGCATACTTGCTTTGGGAAATGAACATGGAGTCCTCCATTTGCTTTATTTGCAATCCAAGAAAGTAGGTTAGTTCTCCTACTAGGCTCATCTCAAATTCAGATTCCATTTGAGTGACAAAATGTTTAACCATCCTGTCTGACATCCCACCAAAGACAATGTCACCTACATATATTTGAGAAATCATGACATTTCCTTCATCATCCTTCACAAACAAGGTTTTGTCTATTCCACCTTTCCTGTACCCTTGCTTGATGAGAAAAGTAGTCAGCCTTTCATACCATGCTCTTGGTGCTTACTTCAGACCATAGAGAGCCTTCCTTAGTTTGTATACATGATTTGGACAGTTTGGATCAACAAATCCCTTAGGCTGCTCCACATATACCTCTTCATTAAGATATCCATTTAGAAAGTCACTTTTCACATCCATTTGAAATAGTTTAAACTTCAGAATACAAGCAATTCCTAGAAGTAGTCTGATTGATTCAAGCCTTGCTACTGGTGCAAAGGTTTCATCAAAGTCTACTCCCTCAATTTGTGTGTATCCTTGAGCTACAAGTCTAGCTTTGTTCTTTGTAACAGCTCCCTGCTCATTTAACTTGTTCTTATACACCCATTTAGTGCCAATCACATTTATGTCATCAGGTCTAGGAACAAGATCCCACATTCATTCCTTGTGAATTGACCTAATTCTTCTTGCATTGCACAAATCTAGTACTCATCAGTAAGAGCTTCCTTGATGTTTTTAGGTTCTATTTTTGAGACAAAACAAGAACCTGAAATCACCTCTCTTGATCTAGTGCTTACACCTCTGTTGGGATCCCCAATTATCAAATCTTTGGGATGATCCTTCTGGATTCTTATGGAGGGAGGTTTGCAAGATTGTTCTGTCCTTGCATCAGTTTGAGTGAAGTCAGGATGATCACTCTTTTCTTCAGCTTCAGTTTGGCTGTCAGAAGATGTTCCAACATCTTCTGTAACATCTGCAGGGGCATCATCAATTATCACATTTATGGACTCCATGATAACCTTGGTTCTAGAGTTAAATACTCTATAGGATCTGCTGTTTATAGAGTATCCAAGGAAAATCCCTTCATCACTTTTAAGATCCATTTTTCTTCTTTGCTCCCTATCAGCCAGAATATAACAATTACTTCCAAACACATGGAAGTACTTAACTGTGGGTTTTCTTCCCTTCCAGACTTCATAGATTGTGGACAAGGTTCCTTTCCTTAGAGTGACTCTATTATGAATGTAACAATTTGTGTTCATAGCTTCAGCCCAGAAGTACAATGGTAACTTTTTAGCATGGATCATAGCTCTTGCTGATTCTTGGATAGTTCTGTTCTTCCTCTCAACAATCCCATTCTGTTGAGGAGTGATAGGTGAAGAGTATTCATGATTGATTCCTTCTGAAGAACAGAAATCTGAGAATTTTTGATTCTCAAACTCCTTTCCATGGTCACTTCTTATTCTGACCACACAACTTGCTTTTTCTCTTTGTATTCTTTGGCACAACTCTTTGAATACATCAAATACATCAGACTTTTCTTTGATAAAATTTATCCATGTATACCTTGAAAAGTCATCAACCACCACATAGGCATACTTCTTACCACCAAGGCTCTCAACCTGCATAGGTCCCATAAGATCCATATGCAATAATTCCAAAACTTTGGAAGTTGTCAGATGTTGGAGCTTTGGATGGGACATCTTGGTTTGCTTGCCTATTTGACATTCACCACATATTTTGCCATCATCAATCTTCAGTTTAGGAATACATCTCACAACTTCCATAGATATGATTTTCTTTATACCTCTGAAATGAAAATGACCTAGTCTTTGGTGCCATAGTTTCACTTCTTCTTCTTTGGCTAAAGAGCAAGTTGAAGTGAGACTGAAATCTTGAGGTTCCCACATATAACAGTTGTCTTTAGATCTGGCTCCTCTCATGACAACCTTCTGTTCTTTATTAGACACTATTGTCGCTCCCGGGATTTTCATCCTAGTACAAACGCGAAAGTGGCGCGGAAAAGGTAGAGTCGCCAGCCAGACATTTTTATCCCGAATGAATGGGAAAGGTAATGTTGCACAAACCTGAGGAAAAAGGAAAGGACGAGGTCCTGCGAACCAAAGATCTGAGTTCGGGAGTCGGTTACGACCTGGGAAGGTATTAGTACCCCAGATCGTCCGTCGTACCTGACGGGATCCACGCTTGCTTGCTTGCTTCAAAGGGTGAGAAGTAAAGTGTTGCTGAACAAATGAACCGCTAATTGGAATGGAATGGGAAATGAGAAAGGAATAAGAAAAGAAAATGGAAAGAAAGGGGGAAATGTAGGGAAAATAAAGAATGTGCTCGAACGGGCCCTACCCCGCTGCCTACGTACCTCATCGGGATAATGAGGATCAGAGTCGACGTAGTTCGCCTAACTAAGGCGGGAACTATTTGTTTGTGTTTTTTACAGCTGGAACTGCGTATGTCTATGCTCAGGTGTTGCAGGCTCGTCTGGTACGAGTGCTTTTACCGTCTTGCATGAAAGACAAGTAGTTGCGAGTTCGCGTTATGAGAATGAGTGAGATGAGAAAAGAAGTTCCCGCAGGATAGTCGGTTATTGTTTGTTTTTGTCTTTTAAAAGAAGTGTTTTTGAATTTGTTTGTGAACTGTCTTGTACTAAGACCTATCCATCGCGGGAAGTATTTACACCTCGCCCCGAAACAGGACGCGTATAAACACTCCGCAACAAAGTCTCGTGTCGTACAAGATTGTTCGGTTTTTATTAAGTGTTTGGTTGCTTTTCTTTTGAGATGAGGAAGAGAAGGACTCAAGTTGATAAAAGGAAAAATCTAAGGGACTAAGACTCAATCCTAATGTGTTATGTATTTACAAAGTGATCCTAGTGGTTAGTGAGGTTTTCTATTCATAATGGAAACTATTAGAATTCAACTTACTTCTTAATGAAGTTAAGTTGATTCTAAGAACAAATGGGAATCCTATACAAGTTGTAACAATAAAATAATCAAAAAAATGAAGTTAAGCATAATGAACAAAATTCTAAAAAATTTGCCTTAAAGGCATGACTAAAAAAAAATAGTCTATTTATTTATTCTATATTCTAATGAAAATGAAAAATTCACCTAAGTATTAAATCTAAGTCACTTAATGTTCATCCCAAAACAAATTAAACTAAACCTAAGTCTAATGTTTAATTCTAGGGTTAAACTTAAACTAAACTATTTTATTATTTTTTATGTATTGAGCTATATTTTTTCTAATGGCCTAAACTAATGGGAATTATGTCTAACTAGGCTTAAAAACTAATATTCTAAAGAAATACTAAAACTCCTAGAAAAATTATAAAAATTAAATTGTATGATCCTAACACTATCTAAAATAGTATACTAAGAGGGATTCTAAAAGTACTTATTTTTTTTTATGCCTAACAATTAATTATTTTCAGCTAGGGATTAACTATTATTTCTTAAGGATTTTATTACCAAAACCTAAGATAAAAATTCCTAAAAATTCTATAAAAAATATTCTAAGAACTATTAAGGGTCTTTTAATTATAGAAAAAAGAGCGGGCTAAAAAAGTTAATGGAAGTCATTTAAATAAAATAAACAAAATTCAGCACAATTAAGAAGAAATTCAATAAAGCTAAATAAATAGAAAAATTCATAATTAATTCAAAAATAAACAAATTCCAGAAAATAAAAATGTCATAAATTTCTAAAATCAATTAATAGCCCACTGGAATTTTTATAGAATTTCCTAATGATTTTTACTATTTTTTGAGGATTTATTTCTAAACTATGCCTAAATAGAATTAAAATCTAAAAGAGGTGAGAATGGGGGTATTTTTAGTGGTTTTTTATTTGTTTTCCGCATATGGGCCTGAAACAGGGAGTGCAAAAAGAAAATAGAATGAGGCCCACACGCAGGAAATTGGGAGAGGGTGCAGGTGGCGTTTTTTTTTAGTTGTTTTTGGAATTGGGCCTAAAAATGGGGTGTGAGTATCATTATTATTATTATTTTATTTTTTTAAATCTTGACTTAAGGAACCTAAACTATAGAATTAATATTATTTCCTAAAATCTTAATTTAAATTAATGAATTAAGCTAATCTTGTTATGAAAATATTTTCTGAAAAAAATCTTAATTTAAGAATTGAATTAAACTATAGTTTTAATATATCAATTTAATATTCTAAACTTAAACTAATCTTATGATTAAATCAATTTCCTATTTTAATTTAAGAAAAAAAAAAGAATTAAAATAACCTCATAATATGTTTTTTTTTAAAATCTTAATTTATAAGAAATAAACTTCTCTTAAATATAATATTCTCCTAAAAGGTTTTAAATTAAGGAAATAATAACCTAATTCCTATTATGTTTTTTTAAAGATTTTTAAATTGAGAAATAATAAACTAATCCTATTATGCTTTTCTAAAGATTTTTAAATTGAGAAATAATAAACTAATCCTATTATGCTTTTTTTCCTAAAAAAAAATTTGAATTACACTATAATTTAAAAAAGAAATATCTTAAATCTACTTTATGATTAAAATTCCTAAAATCTTAAAAACATGAATTAAACTTAGTTTTAATAAAAAGAGTTAACTAATAATCTTTTTATAATACTTCTCCAAAAATTTGAATTAAAAAATACTAAGCTAATATTTTCTAAAGAAAAAAAACCTAATCAAGAAAATAGAATTAAACTAATATTTTTCTAACAATTCTAATTTAAGAAAGAAGAAAAAGTACTAAACTTGAACTTAATATTTTTTCTAAAAAAACTTAATTTAAAAAACAGAATTAAGCTATTATAATTTTAGAAAAAACTTAAATTACACTATTAATTTTTCTCTAATCTTAAATTAAACTAAAAAAAAGAATGAATTAAACTTAACTTACTGTAATATTTTTCCTAAAAATCTAAACCTATGATTATCAATATAAAATTCTAATTTAAGACCTTAAACTATAATTATGATTATTAATATAAAATTCTAAAAACAAACTTAATTTAAGAGATGAATTAAATAACAGTAACCTTGATAATACTTTAATGACTTGAATTAAACTGTGATTAATTAAAATACTCAGTTAAAATTCTAATTAAACTATGATTAACTAAAATATTGAATTAAAATCCTAATTGAACTATGATATAAACATTGAGGGAAGAAAACCCTAGACCCTCTTTTATCACCCAGCCGCACCCTCATCTTCTTCACCCATCCACCGCCGCCGTCACCTTCGTCCCTTCCTCGTCCCTCTTCCTCTCCGTCTCGCATCCAAACCTCCATAACTATGCTCCTAACCAAATAAACGAAACCAAAAAAACCCTCTCAAACTGAACAAACGGACTCCATTTTCCCCTTCGAATCCGCCGTCAACTCGACGTGCTTCTTCCTTTTCCGTTTTCCGATTAGACACCTCCATCATCTATCTTCTTCTTCTTCGTTTCACCGAAGCCGCTCTCATAATCCTTCCTATCCTAATTCCTACTTCTTCAAACCAAAAAAACGAAAACCCTTCAAGGCCTAAAAACTTCATCTCGAACCCTAACACCTTGGAGCATCAACAACATAACGGCGAGAAAATAATGAATACGAACGAAGCTCGTACCTGGAGACGATTGAAGCCAATGGACGATAAGAGCTCTGTTTGATGAATCTCGATAGGAGCTTTGTGTAATGCTTCATGTAAGTTTAACTTGGCCCTGTTCTGCGCATTCTTGATGCGATGCTTTTCTTGTCTTTAAATCTCTGGATGATAACTGCTTAGAATTCTTGACAATTTTGACGACTTGATTCAATTGCAGGTTGCCGGAAATGTCCGTGTCGTTACGGACAATGAAGGTTTGATGGAGGATTGGAAATTGAGGTCACAGATTGAAACTGATGAGAGGATTTGCTCTAGGTAAGAACATTCCATCAGAACCAATTTCCCTCATCCTTGGCATAACTCTGATCCATACCTGTTTCTCTGAATCCGTAGGCTCATAAAGATGATGAGTTGATGAAGATCGGAAGAGAAGAACGGAGAAGGAGAAGAAAACTGGAGAGTGTGGTTGAGAACAATGAGAGGGATCCAGGAAATTTTTTTAGAGAATGGTGGAAGAAACTGAAGATACCATGGAACCTCTGATTTATAGCAATCGGTCTTCTAGATCCTTCTGGAGTTTTATGGTGAGTTCTAGAATTTTCTAGTAGCTAGTTTGTTATTGTTCTGTTATAGAATTAGTTATAAGTTAGTTAAGGTGATTTTCGATTATTGTTTCTGATATATTAAACTGAGCTTTTGTGTGATAAGTTTTGCAACCGATGGCTTCGACTCACCTCTTTTCCTTTGAATGTTCACAAATTATGTTGGCCTTTCCTTTTCGACATCTGTAATAAAATCTTTATTATCACCTTTGTAACTGTTCTTTTCTGGTTCGTTGGAATTTACGCAGGTTGTGATTGAGCTAGACTACCAGACTTGCTCCAATGCGTATGCCAAACAATCACAACTTTCAAAACAGGCCGACCTTCTATTTTCCAGCATTGAACTTGAGGACAGGCCTTCCTTTAAGGTCAACAGAATCATCGCATTCGTTGTTCTGTCCATCATCAGCATATGACGCCACTGGAAGTATCCGCCGCATTATTACTTGCCGCCGGTGACAGTGAGATGAGATCGAGGCAAAGTCACAACCAATGCCCGAGGAATACATGAAACTGGTTCGGAGTACTTACATCATGTTGAAGCTCATTCAGGTACAGTTTTTTTCTTTTTTTTTTCCGATCCATCTCTTTCTATCTTCGAGCCCGAATGTATGTACTGTCACTGATGCATCTCTGTCTTCTTCTTGCCACAAATACAAATGATTGCAATGGTTTTGGTATGCGGGTTTTGGCAGATTGATGATGAGGCTAAAGATAGGTGAAAGTTCTGAAAATGTGGGGCTGATGATGCGTGAATGAGACTCGGAAGATCGAATCAATTTTTACCAAGTTCTTTTTTTTTGTTAGGCCATAGGAAAATGTAATTGATTTTTCCAGTTTATTATCAGTCTGGACTTTTGTAACTGACTCACTCATTTCTATGTAAATGGATTTCTTTTTTTTTTTTTTGAATTTGTTAACTTCCTGCCATTTGGATGCTCTACTGAATTCATGCTAGAGATCATGAAAGAAAAAAAAACAAATGCTGACTTTGGGATGAGAATAAATGTTGTCTCTTCAAGGTCTTGATGCTTTGTTAAACAAATCCTTCAAAAATCTTTTGAAGTTTGGAGTCATGCTATTGAGATATTTAAATGAATCTTTAACAATGTGTCTAATGAAATAATAAACCAAATTTTGTAAAATGGTGAATAGCCTATAACTAAGCTCAAACGATATAACACCAAGAAACCATGAGTCTACTGTACGGTTGACAAGTTCTAGAGCCATGTACAATGGGATGCCTTTTATAGATCACGCAACAACTGTGGTTATAGCCATTGCATGAGCAAACCCACAATCACAAAGCTTGACAATAGATCCGGAATCAGTGTGATTATTCTGAGGCTTCATGTCACAAAGGATAATCCCGTGCGAATTCTATGCCAACATAAAACTCTTGTACATTCGAAAGGATCAAACAATTAAATAGTATTTTCAAGTTTAAATTTCTTTAATATCTCCACTTCTTGCCTCAAATTATAAATGTCCCTTTTTCCATTTTTACCATGCTTCAATATGAACTCCCTTACAGCATTTTGAATTCGAACTTGAAAGATGCCTTCCAAATAAACTAACAATCGTGCATTCTCCTTCAATCCGAATCGAACATAATCCACTTAGGGACTTTGGTGCCATGCTAAAACCCACATAATCTCAAATTACTATTCCATAAACAAAGAAAATGCTCAAACCAATCTCTGATGCAATGGACCCCCCGTTGATGGAGTTTCCTTCAAATCAAAATCATGAACAAGGACTCCAAATTTTCCTTGAGATATTCAATGATGAAGAACAACTTGATACATCAAGAAGAGTCAATACTCTCACCCAAATCCAATCTGACTGAACACCTCAATAATAAGCTAGATGCACCAGTGAATATTCTCCATAAGTTCACACCATAATAGATACAAACAAGGCACGAAACCCTAATCTCCACGGGCCTTAATCACATGCCTTATAAAATCCATATATACATTATTATGATGTTAATAAACTGATGAGAAATGCAGATGAATGCGAAATGATACGCCAGTAGAAGGAATAAATATGAGGGCAAATTTTGAGGTATTACAGCTGCCCCTATTCAATCATCTACAGACTTGAACAGATAATTGCAACAGCTTTTAGACGTTCAAGGTATGGAGTGATTGAATACTCAAATAAAACCTGAAAATTTGCACACTGAGGGTAATGGAAATGCCATCTGCCCATTTATATATATCTTTTTTGTTTTTGACCTCTGAATAGGTAGCGAAAATAGAACCAGGTGGAAATATGCTGGGAAGAATGCCATCCTCGAATGACCACTCACACGGGATCCTCGGATCCAGTACTAAAACCCTCCTCGAATAGAAACACAATGGTATACCGGCCGCATGCGATAACCATCAACAACAAAGACTGACCTCGGACAGACTTTGCAAAAGAGACAAACTGACCTCGATCAATAAGCTCAAAAAGTGAACTACTATCCTCGAATAATAGCCACAACAACAAGACCAACCTCGGAAGGACTTGAAGAAAAGAATGCCATTCTCGAATGACAATCCAAAAGATCCTCGGATCTAACACGAAACCATCCTCGAATGGAGACGCGAAGGTATACCAGCCTCGACTGATAACCACACACAAAGCTGACCTCAGACAGACTTTGCAAAAGAGACAAACTGACCTCAATCAATAAGCTCAAACAGTGAACTACTATCCTCGAATAATAGCCACAACAACAAGACCAACCTCGGAAGGACTTGAAGAAAAGAATGCCATTCTCGAATGACAATCCAAAAGATCCTCGGATCTAACACGAAACCATCCTCGAATGGAGACGCAAAGGTATACCAGCCTTGACTGATAACCACACACAAAGCTGACCTCGGACAGACTTTGCAAAAGAGACAAACTGACCTCGATCAATAAGCTCAAAAAGTGAACTACTATCCTCGAATAATAGCCACAACAACAAGACCAACCTCGGAAGGACTTGAAGAAAAGAATGCCATTCTCGAATGACAATCCAAAAGATCCTCGGATCTAACACGAAACCATCCTCGAATAGAGACGCGAAGGTATACCAGCCTCGACTGATAACCACACACAAAGCTGACCTCGGACAGACTTTGCAAAAGAGACAAACTGACCTCGATCAATAAGCTCAAAAAGTGAACTACTATCCTCGAATAATAGCCACAACAACAAGACCAACCTCGGAAGGACTTGGTGGAAAAGAAGTGTCATCCTCGAATGACAATCCAAAAGATCCTCGGATCTAACACGAAACCATCCTCGAATGGAGACGCAAAGGTATACCGGCCGCAGGCGGTAACCAAACACAAAGAAAATAGGACAAGATGGAACGGGATCGTTGTACATAAACGAGAGCCCAAGCAAATAGGACCGTTATACAAAATGGGAACCTGCGACGCGACTGTTGTACTAAACAAGACGCGGAATAAGCGACGAACATTGACTTGAAAAGACAAGGATGTCTGAAAAATGATATTGGTATCCTCTCTGCGGAGTACTTCAGGTTGACAAGATATTATAAGTCGTACGTAATATACCTCAAAACTGGCCCATGTTGGCATGCATATGTTTGAATTTATGGCGTAATGCTCCATGATAATGGAAATGCTACGCTTTGGAAGATGCAGACGCAATGATGATTATGACAATGCAAAGAGATCTCCTGATAAGGAGACTGCAGGTAATTCCAGATAACTTGGCGGAGAAGAAACGATGATCACTGCATTGATCTGGCTTATCCTGATGAGGAGGAAACAACTCTGCGGGGAAAGTTGTTAATAATTCACTGGCTCTGAACAGCCGCCATTGCCAAAAATAAATTGGATTTTGAGATTGGAGCGCCAAGACCCTGCTGGAGGTGGACCCTTCTTGAACTCTGATGGGGGAAGTGAGGAATTCCTGGGAACCAAAGGCATGACACTGCTGAGGAAGCAACTGCTGGGGAGGCAAAATACTCTTTACGCTGTTAAGAATTGCCCCTGTCTGCACGGAGACTTCTGCTTGGGGATTGCACCCACTCTCTGCTGTCTAGCTGGGAGAAATTTCAACTTGCACATGGCTGGGGATAATTGGAAACACCCTGGGAGACATTTGTTTCTGCTCAAACAAATGGGAATGCCCATCCTGGATAGTGATCTTTAGCTCTGTCAGCAACACCAGTACCCGTACCTGCATGAACACAATCGATAGTACCTGCAACATAGAGAATTAGTTTGGGACCTGCTTGCCCCAGGCTCATAGCATGAATCATTGTCTAGGTATCTCAGCACCCTTTCAGAGTTGAATTAAATGTTTCTATTCTCCTGCACGAGTTAGAAAAGCATTCGAATGTTCATAACACAATGCAAGTTAGACGTTTTCACAATCAATCAATGCTAGATGAAAAAGTAAGAACAAAGAAACAAAATGGTCAATTTACTGAAGTTGAATTTTTATTGATTTGGAAAGGTGGCCATGAGTAGGCAATACAAAGGAAGCAGTTCCCTGGAATGAGGGAACAACTAAAAGAAAAACAAAACTACCCTATTGGAAATGGATCTCATCAAGTCTCAACCCGGTTATGACTCGTATGTCTTCAAGACGCTCCGCTCGCTCTGCCTCTTGAGAAAAAGTAAGTGAACTGATCTTCAACCCTTAGGATAGCCTCAACTGTAGGTAGGTCATGGATCTCGCAGATCGCAGTCGTTCGTGTTAATCCCTCTTTTGCGTGGATCGCCCTTTCAGGTTTTCAATCCACCGGGATACCCCTTTTTGCCTGAGTTGTCCGATGTGGCTTTTCAACTCAGCGGGTGTACATTTTTTTCAATATTTCCCTAACTTTTGCCCGAGCCTTTTATTCTGTTTTTGGCTCGCCGGGATGCCCATTTTTGCCTGGATCTTTATTCTGTTTTTATCCAGCGGGTCCTTTTTACACGAAGTATTTTCTTACTGCGTCTGCGTTGACAGGGGATGGAAAGTCTTCTCCGTCCATGGTTGTCAGCATTAAGGCTCCACCTGAGAAAACCTTTTTAACCACGAACGGTCCTTCATAGTTGGGTGTCCACTTGCCCCTGTGATCGTTGAGAGGAGGAAGAATCCTTTTCAGCACCAAATCTCCTGGCATGTACCTCTGTGGTCGCACCTTCTTGTCAAAAACTTGCTTCATTCGTCGCTGATACAACTGTCCATGGCATACAGCTGCTAGACGCTTCTCTTCAATGAGGCTCAATTGATTATATCTGGATCGGAGCCATTCAGCTTCATCTAGCTTGATATCCATCATCAACCTCAAGGAAGGGATTTCCACTTCGACCGGTAGAACCGCCTCCATACCATACACCAATGAGAATGGAGTTGCCCCAGTTGAAGTGCGTACTGAGGTTCTATACCCATGCAAGGCGAATGGTAACATCTCGTGCCAATCTTTGTACGTCACAACCATCTTCTGCACAATCTTTTTGATGTTTTTATTAGCCGCCTCAACAGCGCCATTCATCTTCGGACGATATGGAGAAGAGTTGTGGTGTTCTATTTTAAAGTCTCGACACAAGTCAGCCATCATCTTGTTATTGAGGTTAGAACCATTATCAGTAATGATCCTTTCAGGGACTCCATACCGGCAGATGATGTCCCTCTTAATAAATCGAGCGACCACTTGCTTAGTGACATTGGTGTAGGAAGCTGCTTCAACCCACTTCGTGAAATAATCAATAGCAACTAGGATGAAGCGATGTCCATTAGAAGCTGTTGGCTCAATCTTTCCAATCATATCGATGCCCCACATAGCGAACGGCCATGGTGAAGACATGACACTTAACGGATTCGGAGGCACATGGACCTTGTCGGCATAAATTTGACACTTATGGCATTTGCGGGAATATTTACAACAATCAGATTCCATGGTAATCCAATAGTATCCCGATCTCAATACTTTCTTGGCCATGGCATGTCCACCAGCATGAGTACCAAAGGAGCCTTCGTGAACCTCCTGCATTAACAGGTCTGCCTCGTGTCTGTCCACACATCTGAGCAGTACCATGTCAAAGTTCCGTTTGTATAGCACACCATCCTGATTCAAGAAGAAACCTCCCGCCAGTCTTCTAAGAGTTTTCTTATCTTTACTAGATGCCCCAGCCGGGTATTCTTGAGCTTTCAGGAATTGTTTGATGTCGTGGTACCAAGGCTTGTCATCTTCACCATCACCAACTGCGAAGACATAAGCCGGTCTTTCAAGACGGGAGATCGAAATTCGAGGCACGAAATTCTCTCGGCATACTTTAATCATGGATGATAAAGTTGCGAGAGCATCGGCGAACTGGTTTTCGTCCCTAGGAACATAGCTCAGCTTTACTTTGGTAAAGAAGGTTAACAGCCTCCTGACGTAATCTCGGTAAGGAATCAAACGAGCTTGATGAACTAGCCATTTGCCATTGACTTGATTTACTACTAAAGCAGAATCTCCGAAGATCTCAAGGTTCTTGACTCGCAAGTCTATTGCCTCTTCAATCCCCATGATGCAAGCTTCATATTCGGCTTCGTTATTAGTGCACTCGAAGGTCAACCGAGCAGCGAGAGGTGTGTGGACTCCTTCTGGTGAGATAATAACAACACCCACTCCACTCCCATTCATGTTTACAGCTCCGTCAAACATCAACTTCCATATGGATTCAGGGTCAGGCCCCTCCTCCGGAAGTGGTTCTTCATGGTCTTTCGACTTGAGGAACATGATGTCCTCATCCGGAAACTCAAACCTCATGGGTTGATAATCATCAATCGGCTGCTGGGCCAAGTATTCTGACAATACACTCCCCTTGATAGCTTTTTGTGAAGTGTATTGTATGTCGTACTCCGTGAGTATCATCTGCCAACGGGCCACTCTTCCTGTCAAAGCCGGTTTCTCAAAGATGTATTTTACAGGATCCATCTTGGAAATTAGGAGAGTAGTATGTGTCAGCATGTACTGTCTTAGTCGGCGAGCAGCCCATGCCAAAGCGCAGCAAGTTTTCTCGAGTAGTGAGTATCGTGTCTCACAATCGGTAAACTTTTTGCTAAGGTAATAAATGGCATGCTCTTTTCGACCAGACTCGTCCTGCTGACCCAACACACATCCCATCGATCCTTCGAGCACAGTAAGATACATGATCAGAGGTCTCCCTGGCACTGGAGGCATAAGAATTGGCGGTTCCAGCAAGTATTCTTTGATTCGGTCGAAGGCCCGCTGACAGTCTTCGTTCCATTTAATGGCCTGATTCTTCCTCAGAAGCTTGAAGATGGGCTCGCACGTGGCCGTCAGGTGAGAAATAAACCGTGCAATGTAGTTTAGTCTCCCCAAGAAGCCACGCACTTGCTTTTCAGTCTTCGGCTCAGGCATTTCCTGGATAGCTTTCACCTTGGCCGGATCAACCTCAATTCCTCGTTCACTCACAATGAAGCCGAGCAACTTGCCAGAACGAACCCCGAAAGTGCATTTATTCGGATTCAACCTCAGTCTGAACTTTCGAAGCCTGTCAAACAATTTTGCTAGGTCGACCAAGTGTTCTTCTTCCGTCTGGGACTTTGCTATCATGTCATCAACATAAACCTCAATTTCATGATGGATCATGTCGTGAAACAACGTCACCATTGCCCGTTGGTAGGTAGCTCCTGCATTCTTTAAACCAAACGGCATGACCTTGTAACAAAAGGTGCCCCAAGGAGTGATGAAAGTTGTCTTTTCCATATCCTCGGGAGCCATCTTGATTTGATTATAGCCTGAGAATCCATCCATGAAAGAGAACACGGAAAACTGAGCAGTATTATCGACAAGTACATCTATGTGAGGTAAAGGGAAATCATCTTTGGGGCTAGCCCTATTCAAATCCCTGTAATCCACACACATTCTGACTTTGCCATCTTTTTTAGGAACCGGCACAATGTTAGCAACCCATGGAGGATAACTAGTCACGGCCAAAAAGCCAGCATCAAACTGTTTTTGCACTTCTTCTTTTATTTTAATTGCCATGTCTGGACGTGTGCGCCTCAACTTCTGCTTTACCGGAGGACAACCTTCTCTGAGGGGTAGCTTGTGTACCACGATACCAGTGTCTAAACCCGGCATATCTTGGTAGGACCATGCGAAGACGTCAACGTATTCTCGAAGCATAGCCATCAAACGAGTCTTGACAGATTCTTCTAATGCAGCTCCGATCTTGACTTCTTTCTTGTCCTCTTCAGTACCCAAGTTTATCACTTCAACATCTTCCTCATGCGGCTGAATCATCTTCTCTTCCTGTTTGAGCAGTCTGGCCAATTCTTCGGGTAAATCACAATCCTCTTCACCTTCCTCATCGGCTTGATAAATTGGATTGTCGAAGTCATACTTAGCCATAACAGGGTCGTCATTGATAAGATCCGGTGACGAGCACCTGCATGAATGATGATTCATGCAAGGCTTTAGCAACAACTTGAGAAAAATGAGAAACATTGCCATTTTAAAAACTTTTCTTTCTTTTTGAAAAACAAAAGTAAAAAACGAAAGACAGAGAACAACATGAAATGAATGTGAAACGTCAATTTTATTAATGATTGTGTTAATGAACAAATGAACCCTTACAAAGAGCCACTATGCCCCGGGCAAGACATAGTGCTTTAATACAGGAAAACAAAAACAAAAACATTACTCTTCAAAAGATGTTACTGAAATGAGCCTTTCTGACGTCCAGTTGCTAAGTTGAACTCCTGGGACGGCAGGCCTAATCCATTCATCCAAGTCACAGTCACTATCAACAGCTTCATCCTGCACTGCGCTGATATTTCTGTAGTCTATCACTCCTGCACTTGTGAAAGTGACCGGGCTCTGACAACCTTTTGCACTTGTTTCAGACGAAGATCCCCCAGGGTGATAACCAATCCCGAACATGTCTTTCTTCTCTGGCAATTCGACTGGGCTGCCCCAGCCTTCTCGCACTCCAGATTCTACTAATTCACGCGCTTGTTTATAAGAGGCTATGGACACCCCCTTCTTCGGCACCTCAGGAGAAGTTGATACGGCGGATGTTTGCTCGGACTTCAAAGGCTCAAAAGCTTGACATGGGGTTTCGACTATTTCGCCATCCATCTCCACATATTTGAATGAGGCTAGATGACTGACGAAGATATCTTCTTCCCCGCTGACTGTCACAACTTGACCTTCCCAGACGAACTTTAATTTCTGATGAAGTGTAGAAGAAACCGCTCCTGCCGAGTGTATCCAGGGCCTTCCAAGTAAACAACTATATGCCGGCTGGATATCCATCACATAAAACGTGGTATTGAAGACTTGTGGACCTACCTTAATAGGTAACTCCACCTCTCCAAATACCGATCTTCTTGATCCATCAAATGCTCGGACTACTAAATCACTGGGCTTTAGCACCACTCCATCATAGTCCAGCTTCATCAATGCCTTCTTAGGCAAGACATTCAGAGATGAACCAGTATCCACCAGCACATGGGAGAGTACTGCGCCCTTGCATTCCAGAGAAATATGCAATGCCCGATTGTGAGCACGCCCATCAGAAGTTAAGTCCAACTCCGTGAAACCCAATCCATGACTGGCATTAACGCTGGACACCACTGTTTCTAACTGGTTTACAGAAATATCCTGAGGCACGTATGCCTTGTTCAGAATATTTAGGAGAGCTTTCCTGTGAGAGTCTGAACACATAAGCAATGATAAGATGGAGATCTTTGATGGCGTCTACTGCAAATGATCTACAATCTTATAGTCACTCTTCTTGATGATCCTCAGGAATTCTTCGGCTTCTTTATCAAAGGTGAGATCTGGGTCAGTTGATGGAGTTGGATCATTGACAACTACAGGTTGCTTCCCCCTGGCTCTAGCTTGGGCTTCGGCAGTATCCCTGGGTGGTATCACATTGCTTCTCAGTGCTTCCGGCGCAAACAATCTTCCACTCCGAGTAAAACCCCCTACTCCCACATTCTCTACCTGAGCTGGGATTATACTAGTCGTGGCCAACTCTTGTCTCTGGCCGTTGCAATACACTTCGCCACCATAGTTCCAGGGAACTGCTCTGTCACTTTGGTACATTATGGGTCCAGCAGTGGTAATAGTTATTGGCGCCACTCTGGCACGCGAAGGAACTTGGGATGGATCATAAAAGATAGTCACTGTAGATACTTCACTTTCTTTCACAATCTTGTCAAATTGCAGCACTCCTTCATCAATCATACCTTGAATTCCGGCCTTCAATCGCTTACAACCGTTGGTAGCTTCTGTACATTCTGAACAATCATCCTCGCATCCGGGGAAAATGCCTTTCTTCAACAAACAAACCTTGATAGCAACCAATGAAGTCTTCAAGTCATCTACATCATCCACCAGATTCAATTTCTCCCCTTCACCAATTGCACCAACCATGCCCCTGTGAGGAGGCATGGGATTTTCCAGCACATTAGGAGAGGGAGCGAAATTGATCGCTTTAGAATCCAACAAATCCTGAACGACATGCTTCAACGCTTTACAATTTTCAGTACTATGGCCGGGAGCTCCAGAATGAAACTCGCATCTAGCATTCGAATCATAACCTTCAGGAATTTGGCCTGGCCTCGGAGGTTGCAAGGTACGGAGCTGAATCATTTGAAGCTGCAGGAGATTCTTCAACAGTTGGGAGTAAGACATTGGTGGAGCTTCAAAATGTCTATCTCTCGGCTTCTGAGAGTAGTACGGACGAGGGGGTCTTGGCTGATACCCCTGTGAGCGTTGCGGCTGTGGAGGCTGGACCCGTTGTTGAACTGGAGGAGTTGAAATAGTGACGGGGGCCACTTGTTGATAATATCCTTGGTGCATCATTCCTCTCTGCGCGTATACTGCTCCTGTTTCTCCTTCCCTCCTTTTCACAAAGGGTTTCTTGATGCCAGATACTGAAGCACTTCCATTTTGAATCTTCCCCTGTTTGAGCCAGCTTTCGATTCTTTCTCCAGTCAGGATAATGTCCGAAAAACCACTTGAGGAACAACCAGCCAACCTTTCCATGAAATGCCCTGGGAGGGTATTCAGGAAAAGATCGACCATCTCTCTTTCCAATAAAGGTGGTTGCACTCGGGCGGCCACCTCACGCCACCTCTGTGCATAGTCTTTGAAGCTCTCCGAGCTCCTCTGTGTCAAGCTCTGGAGCTGAGTACGGCTAGGTGCCATGTCAATGTTGTACTGATATTGTCTGAGGAAGGCCTCTCCCAAATCCTTCCAACTTCTAATAGAGCTCCTTTCCAACTTCATGTACCACTCCAAGGACCCTCCTGAAAGGCTATCCTGGAAATAGTACATCCATAGTTTCTCGTCTCGCGTGTGAGCCGCAATCTTCCTGTAGAAGGCCTGTAGGTGAGTTTTCGGGCAAGAGCTGCCGTTGTATTTATCAAATGCTGGTGGCCTGAACTTGTGTGGAATGACCACCCCAGGTACTAAACCCATATCCGACACGTCAATTCCCAAAGTGTCTTTGCATTCCAAGGCCTTGACCTTCTCTGCAAGCACCAAGAAGTCGTTGAGATTCCCGTCACCGCCGAAACCCATATCGTTGTTGAAGTACTGGAATTGGTCTTCCTGCCTGTCCTGCACAGGAACATATGTAGCCATAGATGGATCTGGAACATGAGGTCCACCTGTACCGTTGTTAGTGTTGGGAGGACCCCCTTGTCCGCCGGAAGTAGTTGCCTGAACATTAGTGTTAGGAGGAGTCAACCCTTGAATTGCATTTCTCAGCTCCTGCTGCCCCTGGGCCATCCCCTGCATCAGAGTCATAAATTCTGCCATCTTGGTACGGACATCGTTGAGTTCTGTCTGCATGGCGTCCATTGCTGTTCTTTGATTACTGCGGGTCGCGTACCGATGAGGAATATTTTTTCGAAGGTATCGGGTCTTGGCGGCCCTCGCAATCTTTGCCTGATGAACACAGATAAATTAGACATCTCGAAGAAAAACCTGCAAAGACAAAGACAAAATGCAAATGATGTGTATGCAATGCAACGTGTTCCTTTTATTCCCGAGTATTTTACTGTGTCCGGTCCTGGCATTAAGAAGATAAGAATTGGGAAGAAGACCCAAATAATATTCAGACATAATGACGGCTGTGAAGAATTGGTGCTCATTACCCCGTGTCGGTGCAAATAACAAACAAGAAATCCGGAACAAATCAATCATATAAACTGGAGTCTGAAAATACAAAAGTCCCTGAAGGGTGCCAATCACAATAACAAAAGTACATCACATATAAGGAATCCCACAACAAGCCTGTGGGTAATCCAAGTACAACAATATGAAATTAAACACTAGGGAACTCTATATCTTTCAATCTCCAGCTAAGGCACTTGACGCTCTGGAACAGTTGAACCACATCTGGATGACCGGGCTCCTGGATGAGCTTCTGAATGAGGAGGTCCCTCATATCAGAAGAAGCGTGTAACTCCTCGATCTGCTGTAGAAATGCTGTCTCATTCTCCTTGCTTTGACTCGACTCAGCCTTCGACCTTTTCACATCAGCTTTCAATTTCAAATCTTCAATCTCCTTTTGAGCTTCCTTCAGCGCCTGCTGACTTTCTGTTACGCGCCGGATACGATCCTCCTCTTGATAATAAGCTTTCCTGAGAAGTTCTTTCTGCCCATCTAAAGAATCCTGAAGACTTTTGACTTCCTGTTTGTGCTTGGCGTCTAACTCCTTTTGTTTCTTCAGATTTTCGTCCCATTTCTCCTGCCATAAAGTAACAGCTTCATTGGCTTCACTAAGATCTTTCTTCTCTCTTCGGCGCTGGGCCGTCTTGTGAGTCTCAGCTAAACCTTTCTTTCGGAAGTAGAGCTCTCTATCTTCAAAATCCTTCTGCTTAAGACGGACAATCTCCTCGGCTTGCACAGCTCTATCTTTCAATTGACGGTTCTGGATCATTAGCGCTTGACAAGAATTAAGAGCCTCTTGATTTTCAACCCTCAGTTGCTTAACCAAAGCCTCTAACTTCTGATATTCCTCCAAAGGTACCGTAGCAGGTGGTGGAGTTGGCACAGAAAAAGGAACTGGAGCCGCTTGAACCTCCTTCTTTATCCAGGCTTCAAATTCAGGAAACATTCGATTGTTGCTCTTGCCCAGACATGCTATACCCTTCCTCTTAATCATCTTCCAGGACCCTGCAGCTTTTCGGACCAAAGGAAGATTGTCTTTTACCGGAAAATAGAAGGTTTGGAATAATTCAGACTCATCAGGAACCTCCTTGAGCGCATACCCTAACTGTCTTCTTAAGAGGATGGGATTGTAGTTAATACATCCTGATACTCCTAACAAAGGCACATTAGGGTAATTACCACAACTAGTAATGAAATTCTTTCCCTTCAACTTCAAAGTAAACCACCTGATATTTCCAGCAGACAAAGTACTCAGCTTCTGAGCCCAAGTAGAATTAGGATCCGCAAAACTCTCAATAGTAGGCAAGTGTCTCATAACCCATTTGTAGAATAAAGGAGCGCAACATTTAACAAGACCTCCTCGCCTCTTCTCATTCTTGTAATGCACAGAATAATACAGATCACCTAAGAGAGTGGGCACCGGATTCTTCAACACAAACAAATGAATGGCATTCATGTCCACAAACTTGTCCATGTCAGCAAATAAAACTATCCCATACACAGATAACGCCAAGATAGCACAAACTGAATCCCACTGCTTCTCCACGGCACGTTCTTCAGCTCTCTTGACCAGAAACTCTAAGGAAAAACCAAGTACTCCTGCTTTGGTGGAAACCAGATTAGAAGACACCTCTGACGGGCTCAAATAAAGAGCCTTAGCAATATCATCGTGGGTTGGTCTTGTCATCTCCGAATTAAAAGGAAGCTGATCCTTGATTGAAACCCCCATAATCTCAGCATATTCTTCCAACAAAGGACCCAACTGAAAGTCATGAAATGTGAAGCACCTAAGCCGTGGATCATAATACTGCAACAAAGTGTGAATGGCACTCCTCTGAGAACTATCCAGGTTGAATACCAGATCCAAAATATCACCATACGTTTCCTTGAAGTAGCCCAAATGACCCGGGGTAATCAGAGACACCAATTGGTTGATCAGATCCATCTTAGTATCGAAGAATTTGTAGTGCACAGTTCTCTTTTTGACGTCTTCCATTCTGAAGCAATAATATGGCCAGGAACCGGGAATAAATGTAGACCCTGAGAATAAAAGAAACACAAATGATTAATGATGATATGATGTTTATGCAAGACAAGGCATGTGATCAGTGAAGTGTCTGTGATGTGCCAATCATATAATCAGGTGTCGGTGCACGGTCTCAAAATCCAGATATCACAATAATCATCCCTCTGATCCGGGGTCCATAACTTAAGAACAGAAATCCAGATCACAAAACTGAACCAAAGGCAAAGTGGGTATGCTGAAGGTACCAGGGTTCCTGCAAACCTGTAAACCCCTCCCAATCTCACGGGTGTGCTACTCGGGTCAACATCACGGACTCTCAAAGCCGAATAGCAATAATACGTTCACCATTTCCGAGAAATGGCTCATGACCAAATCAGGGAATCGGTTTGGCATTATGTACTACTCAGGGAGGTCTCAGTTGAGTCCGGAAAAACAAGCATCCCTCACAAGTTTCCAGCTTCAAGCACTGAATCGAGAAACAATAGTACATTCATCCCGAAGGGTACAATACTATCGTCATACGAACAGTTTGCTTTAACTGAATTCCTATGAGAGAACCAGGCCATCCTATGCGAGTTCCCAATGGACCCTCGGATGCGAGTGGGTTTGCCAACAAATGTGGTCTGCCACTGTCATCACTGGAGAGGGTTGTTTCCATTAAGGTTCTCAATGATCGGTCCCCAGCTGCACATAACTATCAAGGTTGTACCCTGAAGTGGGGAAGAACCCCCACACAGAATAGTCCCAAGACAGTCGCAACCTGGGTGTGGAACACATCACCACTCATCATGTAACCATGCGAGCACAACGTGTCCACGCTAATCCTATGGTGCACTCAAGCCGGGTATTTGGCTTATCTCACAGTAACTCCCAACCCACAGAAAAAATGAAAACCAGCACAGCCAGACAGTCCAGTATAATATGATGCATGGAAAATAAAATACTGAAAGCGGTAAATAAATGCGGTAAAGTAAAGCTATAAATAACACTGTAAATAAAAACAGTAAAGCTAAACTAAAGCACACAACAGCAAACGAATATACACCCAAAGAACAAAACCAAACAGGCGCTAGGATTGACTCTACAAGGGGAACCGGAAGAATCAGGTTAAGTCCCCAGCAGAGTCGCCAGCTGGCGCTCCCGGGATTTTCATCCTAGTACAAACGCGAAAGTGGCGCGGAAAAGGTAGAGTCGCCAGCCAGACATTTTTATCCCGAATGAATGGGAAAGGTAATGTTGCACAAACCTGAGGAAAAAGGAAAGGACGAGGTCCTGCGAACCAAAGATCTGAGTTCGGGAGTCGGTTACGACCTGGGAAGGTATTAGCACCCCAGATCGTCCGTCGTACCCGACGGGATCCACGCTTGCTTGCTTGCTTCAAAGGGTGAGAAGTAAAGTGTTGCTGAACAAATGAACCGCTAACTGGAATGGAATGGGAAATGAGAAAGGAATAAGAAAAGAAAATGGAAAGAAAGGGGGAAATGTAGGGAAAATAAAGAATGTGCTCGAACGGGCCCTACCCCGCTGCCTACGTACCTCATCGGGATAATGAGGATCAGAGTCGACGTAGTTCGCCTAACTAAGGCGGGAACTATTTGTTTGTGTTTTTTACAGCTGGAACTGCGTATGTCTATGCTCAGGTGTTGCAGGCTCGTCTGGTACGAGTGCTTTTACCGTCTTGCATGAAAGACAAGTAGTTGCGAGTTCGCGTTATGAGAATGAGTGAGATGAGAAAAGAAGTTCCCGCAGGATAGTCGGTTATTGTTTGTTTTTGTCTTTTAAAAGAAGTGTTTTTGAATTTGTTTGTGAACTGTCTTGTACTAAGACCTATCCATCGCGGGAAGTATTTACACCTCGCCCCGAAACAGGACGCGTATAAACACTCCGCAACAAAGTCTCGTGTCGTACAAGATTGTTCGGTTTTTATTAAGTGTTTGGTTGCTTTTCTTTTGAGATGAGGAAGAGAAGGACTCAAGTTGATAAAAGGAAAAATCTAAGGGACTAAGACTCAATCCTAATGTGTTATGTATTTACAAAGTGATCCTAGTGGTTAGTGAGGTTTTCTATTCATAATGGAAACTATTAGAATTCAACTTACTTCTTAATGAAGTTAAGTTGATTCTAAGAACAAATGGGAATCCTATACAAGTTGTAACAATAAAATAATCAAAAAAATGAAGTTAAGCATAATGAACAAAATTCTAAAAAATTTGCCTTAAAGGCATGACTAAAAAAAAATAGTCTATTTATTTATTCTATATTCTAATGAAAATGAAAAATTCACCTAAGTATTAAATCTAAGTCACTTAATGTTCATCCCAAAACAAATTAAACTAAACCTAAGTCTAATGTTTAATTCTAGGGTTAAACTTAAACTAAACTATTTTATTATTTTTTATGTATTGAGCTATATTTTTTCTAATGGCCTAAACTAATGGGAATTATGTCTAACTAGGCTTAAAAACTAATATTCTAAAGAAATACTAAAACTCCTAGAAAAATTATAAAAATTAAATTGTATGATCCTAACACTATCTAAAATAGTATACTAAGAGGGATTCTAAAAGTACTTATTTTTTTTTATGCCTAACAATTAATTATTTTCAGCTAGGGATTAACTATTATTTCTTAAGGATTTTATTACCAAAACCTAAGATAAAAATTCCTAAAAATTCTATAAAAAATATTCTAAGAACTATTAAGGGTCTTTTAATTATAGAAAAAAGAGTGGGCTAAAAAAGTTAATGGAAGTCATTTAAATAAAATAAACAAAATTCAGCACAATTAAGAAGAAATTCAATAAAGCTAAATAAATAGAAAAATTCATAATTAATTCAAAAATAAACAAATTCCAGAAAATAAAAATGTCATAAATTTCTAAAATCAATTAATAGCCCACTGGAATTTTTATAGAATTTCCTAATGATTTTTACTATTTTTTGAGGATTTATTTCTAAACTATGCCTAAATAGAATTAAAATCTAAAAGAGGTGAGAATGGGGGTATTTTTAGTGGTTTTTTATTTGTTTTCCGCATATGGGCCTGAAACAGGGAGTGCAAAAAGAAAATAGAATGAGGCCCACACGCAGGAAATTGGGAGAGGGTGCAGGTGGCGTTTTTTTTTAGTTGTTTTTGGAATTGGGCCTAAAAGTGGGGTGTGAGTATCATTATTATTATTATTTTATTTTTTTAAATCTTGACTTAAGGAACCTAAACTATAGAATTAATATTATTTCCTAAAATCTTAATTTAAATTAATGAATTAAGCTAATCTTGTTATGAAAATATTTTCTGAAAAAAATCTTAATTTAAGAATTGAATTAAACTATAGTTTTAATATATCAATTTAATATTCTAAACTTAAACTAATCTTATGATTAAATCAATTTCCTATTTTAATTTAAGAAAAAAAAAAGAATTAAAATAACCTCATAATATGTTTTTTTTTTAAATCTTAATTTATAAGAAATAAACTTCTCTTAAATATAATATTCTCCTAAAAGGTTTTAAATTAAGGAAATAATAACCTAATTCCTATTATGTTTTTTTAAAGATTTTTAAATTGAGAAATAATAAACTAATCCTATTATGCTTTTCTAAAGATTTTTAAATTGAGAAATAATAAACTAATCCTATTATGCTTTTTTTCCTAAAAAAAAAATTTGAATTACACTATAATTTAAAAAAGAAATATCTTAAATCTACTTTATGATTAAAATTCCTAAAATCTTAAAAACATGAATTAAACTTAGTTTTAATAAAAAGAGTTAACTAATAATCTTTTTATAATACTTCTCCAAAAATTTGAATTAAAAAATACTAAGCTAATATTTTCTAAAGAAAAAAAACCTAATCAAGAAAATAGAATTAAACTAATATTTTTCTAACAATTCTAATTTAAGAAAGAAGAAAAAGTACTAAACTTGAACTTAATATTTTTTCTAAAAAAACTTAATTTAAAAAACAGAATTAAGCTATTATAATTTTAGAAAAAACTTAAATTACACTATTAATTTTTCTCTAATCTTAAATTAAACTAAAAAAAAGAATGAATTAAACTTAACTTACTGTAATATTTTTCCTAAAAATCTAAACCTATGATTATCAATATAAAATTCTAATTTAAGACCTTAAACTATAATTATGATTATTAATATAAAATTCTAAAAACAAACTTAATTTAAGAGATGAATTAAATAACAGTAACCTTGATAATACTTTAATGACTTGAATTAAACTGTGATTAATTAAAATACTCAGTTAAAATTCTAATTAAACTATGATTAACTAAAATATTGAATTAAAATCCTAATTGAACTATGATATAAACATTGAGGGAAGAAAACCCTAGACCCTCTTTTATCACCCAGCCGCACCCTCATCTTCTTCACCCATCCACCGCCGCCGTCACCTTCGTCCCTTCCTCGTCCCTCTTCCTCTCCGTCTCGCATCCAAACCTCCATAACTATGCTCCTAACCAAATAAACGAAACCAAAAAAACCCTCTCAAACTGAACAAACGGACTCCATTTTCCCCTTCGAATCCGCCGTCAACTCGACGTGCTTCTTCCTTTTCCGTTTTCCGATTAGACACCTCCATCATCTATCTTCTTCTTCTTCGTTTCACCGAAGCCGCTCTCATAATCCTTCCTATCCTAATTCCTACTTCTTCATGTCGCTCCCGATAAGTGACGCAAGGGTCAGATAAGGGTACAGACGCGAACGGTCGGCGAAGGAGACAGTGAGAACACACAGCCGTGAACTCACTGGAGATGAATAGAGTCGCCAGCTAGGCATTTTTATCCCGGAGGAAAGGCAATGCTGCATAGGCCTAAAAAAGGATGGATAAGACGGTTTGCGAACCAGAGAGACTGAGAAAGGGGGTTGGTTACAACCTGGGAAGGTATTAGCACCCAGATTGTCCGCCGTACTCGACGGGATCCACGCTTAAGAGATTTGTGCTATAAAGGGGTAGTGTCAGTGCAATCTGTGTGTAAAAGAGCTGGAAAGCAATATGTACAGGTGTCAGTGTAAAGAAATGTGATGTGTATAAATGTACAGTGTCAGTGTGAGATCAGGAATGAAATGCTCATGACCATGAGGCTAAAGAATGAAGCTGGAAGGAGGGGGAATATACAGAGACTTTTGTTCGATAACTGTTAAGTTATGCCTACGTATCCTCTCGTGCAATGAGGAAGTCAGAACACCGTAGTTCGACCCAAAGAGACTGAAAGATGAATTGACTTGTGAACTGCTTACTTGCCTATGCTCAAGTGTATGATCTGTCTGGCACAGATGCAAACTGTCTTGCATTAGACGGAAGAAGCAAGTTCTCGGTTGTGAATGAAGGTGATGAGAAAAGAATCCCGGAGGAGACGATTATTGTTTGTTTTTGTGTTTTCAGTCTTTTATTTGCTTGTGAAAGTTTGTCATAAGTTAATGAGCTTAAGCCTAAACCAATGGATTTGGTAAACTCATCACATCATCCCTCTGATTAGGGGTAATGAGAATTACCTTAAGTGTGAAGTCAGATTCTCACACTTAATCACCTTTAATGTAGGGTTAAGATCATTAACCTACTTGTGATTAATTAGATGTTTTTGTGATTTTTGTTTAGTGTTGAGTAATGAGGTTAAGCCATAATCAGGGATTTAACAGGCTCATTACACTATCCTAAAAGAAGGATAATAGATGAGGGTGTTTAAGCTGAGGAAGGATCCTCAGCTTAATCCATGATTAGGGATTAAACCCATGACAGAACAAACCTTTGATTAAGTGGATTTTATTCAATGGTTATGATGATGAAGTGTTTTTTATGATTTGTAAGACAACTTGAGGGGGACTTGTCCATTAACACTAGGGTTAGTCCTTCTTAACCACTTAAGGAAGAAATAGAACCCTAGTGCAAGGCCCAAGTTACAAGTGTGATGTCTTGATGATTATTAAGTGAATTGATTAAGAGATTTAAACATCTTAAGGGTTTAACACTTAGGATTAAAGTTATACACTCCATCCTAATAGAAGGATGCAGGCATAAGCTTAATCACAAAGTCTTAAAGCCTTTAGGGTTTAGTCCCTGATTATGAGATGAGAAGACTCAAAAAAGACACAAAGGTAGAAAACTAAATGAAAAAGTCTAATCCTAATATTCACATGCTCGGATGGTCCTAGGTTAGTGAGGCTCACTATCCTAAAGAAGAAAGAAAGAAGAAGAGAAAGGAGAACCTCCATGGTGGCCTAAGCACACCTCCTGTTGAGAAAGAATAAAATAAAATGAGGGATAAGATAAGATGAATAAGAATGAAGATACGGAGATGAGAATGCAATATGGAGATAAGATAAAGAGATGAGAATGCGAAATGAAGATGAAATAAGATAAAGAGATGAGAATGAGAAATGAAATAAATGGACAGTGCACAAACATAGCCTACACCAGTAGGACTTCCAGATGCAACAGCATGCGATGATTAAAATCGTGCCATAGCGTTACCTAACGGAGGAGGTCCGTTGCCTCTTCAATACGCGCACAAGAACTCCAAGAAAAGTCGTCGGAAGCACAAAGTGCGTCGAAGTATCACCAAGTGGCCAATGTCGAGTGTAAAGTCTAAATCATGGCAAAAAAAAAACTCAAACATATGTGTCAAGTACCAAAGAGATCAAGAACTAGTCGCAATAGGCATCAAGACTCAAAATAGACAAGCATCAAGAATTATTTTAGACAAAAGGTCAACAATTAATCTAAAACCAACGGTTAATTAAAATTAAAGTCTAAAACTCATCAACAACTAACAAAATCAAAATTATTATTAATATCTAATTCTAAGGAAAAGTGAAATCCTAAAACATAATCAAAACTAAATATAATCTAAAAGAAAAAGTTGAGGATTAATGGAACAAAATAAAACACCAAGAGGGGCTATGAGTTTAATTGATGGTGGAAGTAGTAAGCAGAAATTCAACGGGCTTAACCAAGCCCAAAAAACACATCAACCAAATCCTAAACTTTTAATTAATTAAGAAAAAAGAAATAATATGTAGCAACTATCAGTAAAGAAAAAAAAGAAAAAAAAGAAAATAAAACATAGAAACAAGAAAGGGGCCAGGAAACGGCGAAATCAAAAACAAAAGAGGAGAAAACGCGAATTCCTTCATCGCCGACGGGAGAGGACCAGAACATTGTTGCCTCAGCCTCTCAAATCGCCGGCTCCACAGCTTCAATCACCGCGCCTGCGTCTCACCTCTCACGGTGGATCCCTCCGTTTCGAACCGTCGACATGTCCGCTCTCAACCCTCCTCCTCGATCTCCGTCTCAGCCGCGATTTGGTTTCTGTGTTGTTGATGTTGTGAACTTTGACGAAGGCGAGGGTCTCGGCGGAAGAAGGGGCTTTTTGTGATTGTTGGTGATGTTGCGAGCGGGTGAAGACGGATTGATGGAGATGGTGAGCGGTTTTCTTTGGTTCGATGAGTTGTCGTTGTTCTCAAAGATTTGCTCTGTTTTGGTTTGCCCTAACTCCTTCAAATCTCATCTCCCTGTCTCGTCTTCTTCTTCTTCTATTTCTGAGTTTTGATTGATTTCGTGTGATTCTCAGGTTTTTGCTGTTGATTTGATGTTGTTGATTTGTGAGGTTGGGTTTGGTGTCGGTTTCGGTTAGGGGTGGTGTTCGGATGAAGGCGAACAGTGGGAGGATGTCTTGGTTTGGCGTAGTTGTTGTGTGATGGCTGAAGGGGAGGTTAGGTTGTGTTGCTGTGTTGAAGAAGGTGGGGGTGAATGCGTTGAAGGTTGTTTGTGTTCTGGGTTTTACAGTGTGGTCGGCGAACGGTAATTTCGCGTTGATGGTTTATGTGGTTTGTATGTTGCTGATTTGAGAGTGAGTAGGTTGGAGATTGTGATGCAGTGTTGAAGGTGATGAAAATGTTGTTGGGTTGCGGTTTGTTAAGGATGTTCTGCAGAATAAGAAGTATGGTTTTCTTTTTTTAGTCTGGTCTTTGTTGTTGCTCGCAGTGTGAGGGTTAGGTTGGTTTGGGAGGAATTGGTGTGAAGGCTTTAAGATGATGGTGATGGTTGGGTTTTGAGTAGGTTGAAGAGTGATGAACAGGTGGGTTGAGGGTTGAACGGAAGTTCGCCGGCGGCGGTGGGGGTGTTGGCTTGTTGTTGTCCAGTTGTTACGAGGTGGAAAAAAAAAAAAAGAGGGTTTAGGTTTTGTTTATGGTTGTGAGGAGTGTATTGAGGTGCTGTGTGGTTTCCGATTGATGGAGTGATAGAGCATAGAGGTTTTTTAATGAAGGGAGTTCTGATTTGAAGTGATGTGAATTGAAGATGAGGAAAGGTTTTGTGTTTTTGTTGGCTGCGGTTTTTTTGTGTGGGTGAAGGCTGAGTTGTTGTGATATGAAGAAAAGTTGTTGAGATGATGCAGGAATTTTGAGTGAAGGTTATCTGGAGTTGAGGTTGAAAGGAAAAGAAAAAGTTGAGGGTGAGCTGTGTTTAGATGTTGTGTGTTGGTGGTGATGAGCTGAATGGTTTGTTATTGTTGAGGGAGGACGATGAAAATGAATAGGGGTCTCTTTTTCTGATGTGATGTTCCTGTTTCTTTTTTTTTGTAACAGGTATTGTGTGTTTATTTTGGTGAAAACACTTGGAGCCTCCTTGGTAGCAACAGGGCCTGTGCTGTTGCTGTCTGTGTATCAGATTGTAACAAGGTCAAAGTTGTTTTCTTGTGGGATGTGCAGACTGGTACAATTGTGTTGTTGCTTTCGATAGAGCAGTATGTGCATTGGACTGAGATATAGGGAGAATATTAATACAATAATTAAAATAAATTTGTTAAAAATAAAAGTAATAGACTAACCAAAATAAAGTAATTCAAATATACTAATTAAAGTAGACTTTGTTAAAATTTAAAATTAAACTGTGAATTAAACTTAAATAAAATATAAATTAACAAAACAAAACAAAAAAAGAATATAAGCTAATAAAATTAAACTTACTTAAAAAACAAAAATCTGAATTAATTAAAATAAATTGATAACTAAATATAACCATCTAATTAAAATTAACTAATTAAAATAAAACTAAATTGAAATTGGAAAAAAAAAAGAATAAATCTAAATCTATAACTTATTTAACTAAGAAATATAAATAAATAACATAATAAAATGAGACAAACATCTATTTTAAATCGAAACAAAGTGTAAGATAGAAATAAAAATTAAATTGAATGGGAATATGCATGATTATGCAAAGGACTAAAAAGAATGCGAAAATAGACTAATTATCAAATGAAATGCGTCAGATGAAAGAGAATTCGGTCAAAATTTAGATAATCAGGACCAAAACCTCTCATGAACCACAAGTAGATAATCTGATGAATTCTATGCACCATCCAACTTGACTTTGAACGCTCATTGCCTGAGAAAAAGCCCTGTGAATAGTCCTTGTGGATGAAACCTTTGAAGACCACTAAACCAGGGACATAAACCCTAATTCAGTAATAGGAGTCTAAGAAATATGACGTCATTGATGACTGCAAAGCCAAGGCGTTGAATTCCTCTGATAATCCGCAAATGAGGACATGAAACCCTAATCTTCAGACAATGTGATCCCATGCCTTAGGAACTTATGCACATGGTATGCAAAATGCGTATGATATGCAAACGAGAAGCAGAAAAAAGATACAAAAGCCAGAGGGCAAATTTGGGGTGTCTACAGCTGCCCCTATTCAAGCAACTGTTAATCTGAAAAGGATGAGAGCAACGGCTATTAGACGTTCAAGATAAACAGTGATTGAATACCAAAAAGACCCCGAAATTTGCACTCACAGAATGAAGAAAGAAAGGGATATAGACTGTATAAGAAAAATAAAGTATATTGTAAGGTATGGGCGACGGAGGACGACCGTCGAGCAGAGGACGACTGCTGGGTAGACAGCAATGATGGGGACGGCCGACATGCTGGGAAAAAGGTAAAGCCAAGACGGGGACGGCCGACTAGCTGGGGAAAATAAGATAATATGATGGGGACGGCCATCAAGATAAAGCTGTACAACTCTCTCGGGATTGATGAAACATGACGGGGACGGCCATCAAGTTCAAAAAGCAAAGCAACCAACGATGGGGACGGCCATCGGGTTGAAAAGGAAAAGGGACCACGACGGGGACGGCCATCGGGTTAAGGAATAAATGAAATAAACAGATGATGGGGTACGGCCATCAAAGGTGAAGGACGATCACCTAGCAGGGGACGGCTGCTCTGTTGGGGATAAAGGAAATATGATGGGGACGGCCATCAAAGGTGGAGGACGACCACCTAGCAGGGGACGGCTGCTAAAATCAACGATGGGGACGGCCATCGGATGGAAAAGGTCAATGATGGGGACGGCCATCGGACGAGCATGATGGAGGACGACCATCAAGAAGTGGAGGACGACCACTCAGCAGGGTACGGCTGCTCTCAGGGTTATCATAACACAGGACGAGTGTTAGATAAAAAGAAAATTTGTTTTGTTGGCGATCTACTGGGGATATAGCAAACACGGACGAGCGTTTACATCCAAGAAGCAAAAGGTATAAATGTTTGGTATTGTGTATAGATTAAAGATGCGGACGAGCATCCTTAAGACTATGATACGGACGAGTATCATGTAGAAACAAACCGGCACATGTTCAGAGATGATAATACGGACGAGTATCAACTGGTTAACAAAGAACACGGACGAGCGTTGCATCTGAAAGAATTCTTTCTGGGGAATAGTAGACACAGACGAGTATCTATATTCAAGAAGACATGAGTGTTTGACACGGTGTATGGATTAAAGATGCGGACAAGCATCCTTAAGACTATGATACGGACGAGTATCATGTAGAAACAAACATTAGACGCAATGTTCTGAGATGATGGTACGGACGAGTACCAACTGGTTAACAAAGAACAAGGACTACTGTTGAATCTGTGGGGATATGAGTGATGATGTATACAAGATACGGACGAGTATCTGTATAAGTATACCATGAGTATATATAGATGAGTGTTTATCTGCTGGGGAGAGTGACACGGACGAGTGTCAAAAGAGAAAAGTATGATAATATCAACAAGTATATGGGTTGTAAAAGTGTAAGCGACTGCGCTGGGGGTATGACACGGACGGGTGTCAAGAAAAGGGTATATATACAAGTACATGTGAGTGCAAAGAGGATGCCTTTGGCTTTCTGCTGGGGATATGACACGGACGGGTGCCACAAGGAGTATATACTGATGTTTGGGAGTGTGAGGCAACTGCTTTTGCTTTAGCTCTTTGCTGGGGAATCTGGGGAGCATTCTGTATACTGCTGACGGGTTGAAAGCTTTTAACTCTGATGGGAACGAAGTGTTGGCAACCTGATGCTTGTTGGAGAGGTTTTCACTGGAGGAAAGACGACTCTGCGTGAGGTATACTTCGTTTAACTGCTTTGAACATCTGCTGAGGATCTGATCATCCTGCTCTGACTCCACTGGGGAGAATTTCTTCTTGCTCTGCTGGGGAAATCCCTTGGAAATGAGAATCCCGATGACTCTATGGGGAAAGATCATCTTTAGACTTGGCTAGGGAAGATGCTTGATCACACAATCCTGCTGAGGAGGGAATTCTGATAATTCTAACTTTGTGGGGAAACAAGGCCTTCAGCTGCCTGTTGGGAAAATTTCACCGTGGAAAGATAAGTCCGCTTGGGGATGAGAACAATTCAATTAGCCTTGAAGTTCTGTTGGGGATATCGCCTGCTCTAACTCAGCTGGGGATGTCAACCTTCTGGCATGGTTGAGAAAAGATTTGGCAGTGCTCTGCTGAGGGGAGACTTTGCTGGAGAATCAAATATGCCCCCAAATATAGTACAATGACTGTGCTGGGAAGATGTGCCAATGAAAATTGGCTTTGACTGAATGCGAATAACCAACTCCTCATGAGGGAATCTTGTCGGCTGAAAGAAGATCTTTATGCTCGGGGAAGAAATAAACCTCCAATGCCCTGCTGGTAAAATAAATACCAGACATTCCCTGAGAATTAACACAGTGCTTCAAACTTCTGAGCTCGACAAAAGCATTACTGATCAACCTGAGTGAACTATCATTCCCTTAACATCCTCAATTATACCATACTGCATCATCCATAAAAAGATCGTCTCCAGAGGATTTTACAGAAGACTTGGCATCCAGAATTACCCCAGTATCTTCAAACTCTCGCAGAAATTCAACAAGTCTTGAGATAACTGCCCCCGATTACGTCTTGAAACGATTCTTGCCCCACATCAGAGCTAAAACAGAAACCATGCGGTATGAAGATGCAATGCAAATGATGTACAATGCAGACGTATGCTCAATGCCAAGGATATGAAACAAGGATGGTTGGGCGTTAGGGCCAGGTTGATAAATATATATATTTTTTTTGGTTGCCAAGCAATTGGGCTTTTGAAAGTGAATTACCAGACGAGAACTGGTTTATTAAAGGTAGGCCAACAGACGAGAACTGATGGGCAAAGAATAAGTCGTCAGACGAGAACTGACTACTTGGGGTTCATTGTCAAACGAGAATTGACTTTGAAAAAGAATGCACACCAGACGGGAACTGGCGTTCAATGGGTTGAATGAAAAGGTGACCGGACGAGAACTGGTTAAAAGATTCGCCTACCAGACGAGAACTGGTATTTGAAGTTGGTTTGCCAGACGAGAACTGGTTAAAAGATTCGCCTACCAGACGAGAACTGGTATTTGAAGTTGGTTTGCCAGACGAGAACTGGTTAAAAGATTCGCCTACCAGACGAGAACTGGTATTTGAAGTTGGTTTGCCAGACGAGAACTGGACTTTGGGTTTGTCTGTCAGACGAGGACTAGACTTTGAAAAGTTTGCCAGACGGGAATTGGACTTTGAAAAGTTTGCCAGACGGGAACTGGACTTTGAAAAGGTTTGCCAGACGAGAACTGGACTCCGAAATGTTGATAAGTTAGGGTTATGGGGCCCTGGGTGTGAGATCGATGATTGTGGGGGTTATGCTCAATGCAATTATGATGCACATGCTCTATATGCGACATGAATAACGTATGCAAATGATTTATGCCATGATTATGAAGAGCCAGAAATGTTCCCGAGGATGGGAAGAAAGGTCTTAGGTGACAAGGCTTCTGGTTGAGAAGGGTGACAAAGGCGATGGTGGGTAGCATGATTTCCCGATACCCGTCTTGAACTCTGAGATTACCGATGTACTTGCTCTGCATAGCTAAAAATTTGCCCCTGTTGGGCGAGTCTCTGAACAGACTGTTGCTGATTATCCAATTCTTGGCATGGCGGACTTGGATGTCCTCTCGAGGAGAGTTGCACTTAGTGAGCTCTGGATGTGTCCCGCCCCGGTATGAGCGTGGGAGCGACTTGACTCATTCTGACTGAGCATTGGAAGAATTGACCCTTAGTCAACGGAAACTCCGGGTGTCCTGCCCCTGTTTGGCAGATTCAGCTCTGATCAACTGACTTTGAATGACGTTCCTCGATCAACTGATGCTTGGGAACTCTCTTTACCCTGACAGATTCCTTGGTCAACAAAACCACTGGATAACATGCCCCTGATTCATAGGCTGACAAGATGCACTTGATTCTGGTCATCATTGTTGAATGATCGAATTCTCCTCCGATTGCCTTTTTGTAGAAACTTCCCTGGTGTCACAGACTGACTTGCAATCAAAACTGTACATTCACAAATGGTAATTTTAATGCAGTACACATGCAAGTTTTTGAAAATTTATTTATTTTGATGTTGTGACAGTGTGTGACGAATGGACGATTAGTCCAAACGTAGTGCTGAGTTAGCAAATCGTTAGGAGTCAGTTTACGCAACCTTGTCGTAGTATGCTTTCGGAATTGAACCTGATTCAATTAGGACTTTCAAGGGTTATGACGTGGTCTGGTTCACGGTTTTAGAAAGAGAGATTTATGGCTCAAAGTTTATCTGTGCCCACCCGTTCTCCTTGATGTTCTCCAGTCCTATGTTCAGCTAATTCGACTTAAACGCTCGCTTCTCACAAGGGTTTTGTAATGATTGTGGAACCAATGACGTTGATGGTTTACACACCAATGAGGTTTCTTGGAGTAACGGTCACCCCTTCTGACCTTGTGTCTGGTCACACGGCTTTGTTCTTATGGAATATTATTTCAGATTTTTTTATCCCCTAACTTTTGCCTGGACTGGTTCTCTTTTTTTTGAATTTTTCGATTTTGAAGTCCAGCGGGATGCCCTAACTTTTGCCTAAGTCATTGGTTTTCACATTTTTTCGACTTAGCGGGCTTTATTTCTTTTTTCTTTGATTTTTGTTGAACAAATCGTGTGACACTGGCTTGTCATGACTTGCTGAAAGGGTTGACTGCCTCATTCCTTTGTTGGTGAGGGATAACCATTGTGGTTTCACGTCCCTTGACCTCTTGAGGTGTAATGAATAAAGGTAATGGATCCTCGGATGCACACTCCTTTGGAAATTTGAATGCTCGGTCAAATTAAACTGATGACTACCCTGCCCCGGGTTGAATGTGAGGTTTTTTCGTTCAGAAAAGAAACTCCTGCTTCAAGGCTCAAAGGGGTTGACGAGGGTTTATCTCCCTTATATCTCCGGTGTTTGGGAATTGAAGCAATGCCTGTACATCGTCAGCAGGTTCTACTCTGAAAGCATACCTTGAACAATTATGGGTATTCAGTTGTCATCATCCTCCCTCAAACCTGCTAAACAACAGTGACATAGATGGGAGGTAAATGGATGCAATTTTTTTTCTTTTTTCAATGCAAGTAAAGAAAAATGAGCGCATGCGACATAATTGATTCAAAAGTGCAAGATTACTACATTAACATTACCATTTAAAATGCTTAAAAGACAAGTAGCTGCTAACAGGAAAGAAACTACAATGCAAATGATGAAAAGGATACAGCGATCACCAATTCTGATGACATTTTGTTGTCTGAGCCGCTGAAATCAGGATACGCTCCTTCTGAGTCTTTGAACTCAATCAGGTGAAAGGTTGACGTGCACAACCAAGCTTCCTTCTGGAAAGGAAATGTAGCCCTTGTCGATCAACTGTTGTACCTTGGCTTGAAAAGCTTTGCAATCTTCAGTTGAATGCCCCATTGATCCACCATGATACCCGCACTGCTCATGAGGATTGTACCCTGGAGGGTACGGCTCTGACAATGGCTTGAGAAGTTTAGGAGCCACCAATGAGCTTTGAATTAGATGCGGCAAGAGTTCACTGTATGCCATGGGGACTGGATGAAGAGAAGCAATCCTTCTTTCCAGATTGTTACGAGGCCTAGGCTGGCTCTGAAGTTGATTCTGAGGTCTTCGATCATGAGCTTGTAGATTTGGACGAGGAGGAGCCCAGGGCTTCTGATATGGTGTTCTGAGCATTGCCGAATGCCCGTAAGAGTAATCAGATCCAGGAACAGATGATCTCTGAGAAGATGTTGGTCCAGAATGTGCAACATTGGCCATGACTGCACTGACGTCATCCCATTCTTCCTCTTGGGAGCTAACAACAGACTCACCTGCACTAGCTGGGATATTCGAAAAGTCCTGGATCTTTCCACTTTTGAGTAGGCTCTCAATGCGTACTCCAACTATCATCAAGTCAGAGAAGCTCGTCATCCCAATGCTACTCATTCTTTCCAAGTATGGACCCTGCAAGGTGCCCACGAACAGGTTAATTAATTCTCTGTCTGAAAGTGGTGGTTGCACTTGGGCTGCCAATTCTCTCCACCGCTGTGCATATTCTCTGAAAGATTCACCACTCCTCTGGGATAGGCTCTGCAAGTGCGTGCGATTGGGCGCCACGTCCATATTGTACTGGTATTGCTTTACGAAAGCTCTGGATAAATCATTCCAAGATCGGATATGACTGCTTTCCAAATCCACGTACCAACTTAAAGATGCCCCACTTAAACTGTCCTGAAAACAGTGAATCATCAACTTATCATTGCAGGCATGAGAAGTCATTTTTCTACAAAACATCACCAAATGACGCTTCGGGCAACTGACGCCAGTGTACTTCTCGAACTTAGGAGTCTTGAAATCTGGAGGAATGACAAGACCAGGTACCAAACACAGGGTTAGAGCATCAAAACCGAAGGCATCAGGATCCGCTAAGGCTTTGAGTCGCTCCTCCAACACACGAAACCTTTCAGCACGATCAATAACTTGAGGATCCTTGGTTTTCACAAGAGGGATTGCCCCTTGGGAGTCTGGCATGGGGAAGGCAAAACCCTGATAATCTGTAGTATCAGTCGAAGATGAAGGTCCACCTCGGACAACAGATGGTTCAGGTACACCCTGATTCACGATCGGGGTCTGTGCAGGCTGAGCCTGAGCAAGATTGTTCACTTGTGGAAGATCTTCATCAGGAGAAAGACCATACAGAGGATTGGTCATCAAAGTGAAACCAGGTGGAAACTCAACATTCTGACGGTTGTTCTCTGACATAGCTACTGCCGGCTTTCAAACTGACCCTTCTTAACTCTTGACACTGTTCGGTCTAGCTTCACACACTCTGTCGTCTTCTAACCGTGACCACTTGTTCAAACTGAGTACCGGGAAATCAGCTGGCTGGTCATGGACAAAAGAGGAAGGATGAGCTCTCTGGAGGAGGAAAATGCAATGTAGATGCAAATGCAAAATGCAATATGATGATGCAAAAGATGCAAAGACATGGGATCACAACTGAAAACTGCCTGGAATCTGGAATACTGCCAAGAATCAAGTGTCTGTAACCACAAGATCTCTGTATAGTAACCCAAAATAGCAACTGAAAACCAGAGGTCAATAACTTCAGGATCATAGTGACTGGATCAAACAATTGTACTGCAATGAGGGTATGTTGAGGTCAAGGGTTCCTGCAAACCTGTAAACAGCCCAACCCCCTCACAGGTGGTGTTCTAAAACAAAGATCCTCAGACTTGGATCAGTTATGAGAAGTGTAAACACTTCTAACCCGGAGGTACAGTGTTTACAATAACCATAAAAAATCCTCCTCTAATTCACCTCAATTTCTGAAGGTCAATACTAAAGGTCATCCAGACTTAGCAGGCTTCCCAGATAGCCCTAGCATTGCAGGAAATCTGCAACACAGAGTTCTCAAGAAGAAACCCATATCTGAACCGTGTTTCATATTCCCGCACCAGACCGAGATGGAATGGGAAAGAATATGAACCACTCTATCCTAGGTGTCACTCAGGTCCCAGGTATAGGACCTTAACTCTCAATAGAACCCCTCCCACCAAAACAAAACCAGATCCAGCCAGCATGACAGTATGATATATGAAAAACTGTAAAGAAAGCAATAAATAAAGCTGTACAGAAAGCAGTAAATAAAGCAAATATACAAACACAAATAGCACATAACACCCCCCAATAAACACAAATCAAACAAGCGCTAGGAGGAACCCACGAAAAGAACCAGAAGCCCTGGTTGCAGTATAAGGATCCCCAGCAGAGTCGCCAAGCTGTCGCTCCCGATAAGTGACGCAAGGGTCAGATAAGGGTACAGACGCGAACGGTCGGCGAAGGAGACAGTGAGAACACACAGCCGTGAACTCACTGGAGATGAATAGAGTCGCCAGCTAGGCATTTTTATCCCGGAGGAAAGGCAATGCTGCATAGGCCTAAAAAAGGATGGATAAGACGGTTTGCGAACCAGAGAGACTGAGAAAGGGGGTTGGTTACAACCTGGGAAGGTATTAGCACCCAGATTGTCCGCCGTACTCGACGGGATCCACGCTTAAGAGATTTGTGCTATAAAGGGGTAGTGTCAGTGCAATCTGTGTGTAAAAGAGCTGGAAAGCAATATGTACAGGTGTCAGTGTAAAGAAATGTGATGTGTATAAATGTACAGTGTCAGTGTGAGATCAGGAATGAAATGCTCATGACCATGAGGCTAAAGAATGAAGCTGGAAGGAGGGGGAATATACAGAGACTTTTGTTCGATAACTGTTAAGTTATGCCTACGTATCCTCTCGTGCAATGAGGAAGTCAGAACACCGTAGTTCGACCCAAAGAGACTGAAAGATGAATTGACTTGTGAACTGCTTACTTGCCTATGCTCAAGTGTATGATCTGTCTGGCACAGATGCAAACTGTCTTGCATTAGACGGAAGAAGCAAGTTCTCGGTTGTGAATGAAGGTGATGAGAAAAGAATCCCGGAGGAGACGATTATTGTTTGTTTTTGTGTTTTCAGTCTTTTATTTGCTTGTGAAAGTTTGTCATAAGTTAATGAGCTTAAGCCTAAACCAATGGATTTGGTAAACTCATCACATCATCCCTCTGATTAGGGGTAATGAGAATTACCTTAAGTGTGAAGTCAGATTCTCACACTTAATCACCTTTAATGTAGGGTTAAGATCATTAACCTACTTGTGATTAATTAGATGTTTTTGTGATTTTTGTTTAGTGTTGAGTAATGAGGTTAAGCCATAATCAGGGATTTAACAGGCTCATTACACTATCCTAAAAGAAGGATAATAGATGAGGGTGTTTAAGCTGAGGAAGGATCCTCAGCTTAATCCATGATTAGGGATTAAACCCATGACAGAACAAACCTTTGATTAAGTGGATTTTATTCAATGGTTATGATGATGAAGTGTTTTTTATGATTTGTAAGACAACTTGAGGGGGACTTGTCCATTAACACTAGGGTTAGTCCTTCTTAACCACTTAAGGAAGAAATAGAACCCTAGTGCAAGGCCCAAGTTACAAGTGTGATGTCTTGATGATTATTAAGTGAATTGATTAAGAGATTTAAACATCTTAAGGGTTTAACACTTAGGATTAAAGTTATACACTCCATCCTAATAGAAGGATGCAGGCATAAGCTTAATCACAAAGTCTTAAAGCCTTTAGGGTTTAGTCCCTGATTATGAGATGAGAAGACTCAAAAAAGACACAAAGGTAGAAAACTAAATGAAAAAGTCTAATCCTAATATTCACATGCTCGGATGGTCCTAGGTTAGTGAGGCTCACTATCCTAAAGAAGAAAGAAAGAAGAAGAGAAAGGAGAACCTCCATGGTGGCCTAAGCACACCTCCTGTTGAGAAAGAATAAAATAAAATGAGGGATAAGATAAGATGAATAAGAATGAAGATACGGAGATGAGAATGCAATATGGAGATAAGATAAAGAGATGAGAATGCGAAATGAAGATGAAATAAGATAAAGAGATGAGAATGAGAAATGAAATAAATGGACAGTGCACAAACATAGCCTACACCAGTAGGACTTCCAGATGCAACAGCATGCGATGATTAAAATCGTGCCATAGCGTTACCTAACGGAGGAGGTCCGTTGCCTCTTCAATACGCGCACAAGAACTCCAAGAAAAGTCGTCGGAAGCACAAAGTGCGTCGAAGTATCACCAAGTGGCCAATGTCGAGTGTAAAGTCTAAATCATGGCAAAAAAAAACTCAAACATATGTGTCAAGTACCAAAGAGATCAAGAACTAGTCGCAATAGGCATCAAGACTCAAAATAGACAAGCATCAAGAATTATTTTAGACAAAAGGTCAACAATTAATCTAAAACCAACGGTTAATTAAAATTAAAGTCTAAAACTCATCAACAACTAACAAAATCAAAATTATTATTAATATCTAATTCTAAGGAAAAGTGAAATCCTAAAACATAATCAAAACTAAATATAATCTAAAAGAAAAAGTTGAGGATTAATGGAACAAAATAAAACACCAAGAGGGGCTATGAGTTTAATTGATGGTGGAAGTAGTAAGCAGAAATTCAACGGGCTTAACCAAGCCCAAAAAACACATCAACCAAATCCTAAACTTTTAATTAATTAAGAAAAAAGAAATAATATGTAGCAACTATCAGTAAAGAAAAAAAAGAAAAAAAAGAAAATAAAACATAGAAACAAGAAAGGGGCCAGGAAACGGCGAAATCAAAAACAAAAGAGGAGAAAACGCGAATTCCTTCATCGCCGACGGGAGAGGACCAGAACATTGTTGCCTCAGCCTCTCAAATCGCCGGCTCCACAGCTTCAATCACCGCGCCTGCGTCTCACCTCTCACGGTGGATCCCTCCGTTTCGAACCGTCGACATGTCCGCTCTCAACCCTCCTCCTCGATCTCCGTCTCAGCCGCGATTTGGTTTCTGTGTTGTTGATGTTGTGAACTTTGACGAAGGCGAGGGTCTCGGCGGAAGAAGGGGCTTTTTGTGATTGTTGGTGATGTTGCGAGCGGGTGAAGACGGATTGATGGAGATGGTGAGCGGTTTTCTTTGGTTCGATGAGTTGTCGTTGTTCTCAAAGATTTGCTCTGTTTTGGTTTGCCCTAACTCCTTCAAATCTCATCTCCCTGTCTCGTCTTCTTCTTCTTCTATTTCTGAGTTTTGATTGATTTCGTGTGATTCTCAGGTTTTTGCTGTTGATTTGATGTTGTTGATTTGTGAGGTTGGGTTTGGTGTCGGTTTCGGTTAGGGGTGGTGTTCGGATGAAGGCGAACAGTGGGAGGATGTCTTGGTTTGGCGTAGTTGTTGTGTGATGGCTGAAGGGGAGGTTAGGTTGTGTTGCTGTGTTGAAGAAGGTGGGGGTGAATGCGTTGAAGGTTGTTTGTGTTCTGGGTTTTACAGTGTGGTCGGCGAACGGTAATTTCGCGTTGATGGTTTATGTGGTTTGTATGTTGCTGATTTGAGAGTGAGTAGGTTGGAGATTGTGATGCAGTGTTGAAGGTGATGAAAATGTTGTTGGGTTGCGGTTTGTTAAGGATGTTCTGCAGAATAAGAAGTATGGTTTTCTTTTTTTAGTCTGGTCTTTGTTGTTGCTCGCAGTGTGAGGGTTAGGTTGGTTTGGGAGGAATTGGTGTGAAGGCTTTAAGATGATGGTGATGGTTGGGTTTTGAGTAGGTTGAAGAGTGATGAACAGGTGGGTTGAGGGTTGAACGGAAGTTCGCCGGCGGCGGTGGGGGTGTTGGCTTGTTGTTGTCCAGTTGTTACGAGGTGGAAAAAAAAAAAAAAGAGGGTTTAGGTTTTGTTTATGGTTGTGAGGAGTGTATTGAGGTGCTGTGTGGTTTCCGATTGATGGAGTGATAGAGCATAGAGGTTTTTTAATGAAGGGAGTTCTGATTTGAAGTGATGTGAATTGAAGATGAGGAAAGGTTTTGTGTTTTTGTTGGCTGCGGTTTTTTTGTGTGGGTGAAGGCTGAGTTGTTGTGATATGAAGAAAAGTTGTTGAGATGATGCAGGAATTTTGAGTGAAGGTTATCTGGAGTTGAGGTTGAAAGGAAAAGAAAAAGTTGAGGGTGAGCTGTGTTTAGATGTTGTGTGTTGGTGGTGATGAGCTGAATGGTTTGTTATTGTTGAGGGAGGACGATGAAAATGAATAGGGGTCTCTTTTTCTGATGTGATGTTCCTGTTTCTTTTTTTTTGTAACAGGTATTGTGTGTTTATTTTGGTGAAAACACTTGGAGCCTCCTTGGTAGCAACAGGGCCTGTGCTGTTGCTGTCTGTGTATCAGATTGTAACAAGGTCAAAGTTGTTTTCTTGTGGGATGTGCAGACTGGTACAATTGTGTTGTTGCTTTCGATAGAGCAGTATGTGCATTGGACTGAGATATAGGGAGAATATTAATACAATAATTAAAATAAATTTGTTAAAAATAAAAGTAATAGACTAACCAAAATAAAGTAATTCAAATATACTAATTAAAGTAGACTTTGTTAAAATTTAAAATTAAACTGTGAATTAAACTTAAATAAAATATAAATTAACAAAACAAAACAAAAAAAGAATATAAGCTAATAAAATTAAACTTACTTAAAAAACAAAAATCTGAATTAATTAAAATAAATTGATAACTAAATATAACCATCTAATTAAAATTAACTAATTAAAATAAAACTAAATTGAAATTGGAAAAAAAAAAGAATAAATCTAAATCTATAACTTATTTAACTAAGAAATATAAATAAATAACATAATAAAATGAGACAAACATCTATTTTAAATCGAAACAAAGTGTAAGATAGAAATAAAAATTAAATTGAATGGGAATATGCATGATTATGCAAAGGACTAAAAAGAATGCGAAAATAGACTAATTATCAAATGAAATGCGTCAGATGAAAGAGAATTCGGTCAAAATTTAGATAATCAGGACCAAAACCTCTCATGAACCACAAGTAGATAATCTGATGAATTCTATGCACCATCCAACTTGACTTTGAACGCTCATTGCCTGAGAAAAAGCCCTGTGAATAGTCCTTGTGGATGAAACCTTTGAAGACCACTAAACCAGGGACATAAACCCTAATTCAGTAATAGGAGTCTAAGAAATATGACGTCATTGATGACTGCAAAGCCAAGGCGTTGAATTCCTCTGATAATCCGCAAATGAGGACATGAAACCCTAATCTTCAGACAATGTGATCCCATGCCTTAGGAACTTATGCACATGGTATGCAAAATGCGTATGATATGCAAACGAGAAGCAGAAAAAAGATACAAAAGCCAGAGGGCAAATTTGGGGTGTCTACACTTCAAACCAAAAAAACGAAAACCCTTCAAGGCCTAAAAACTTCATCTCGAACCCTAACACCTTGGAGCATCAACAACATAACGGCGAGAAAATAATGAATACGAACGAAGCTCGTACCTGGAGACGATTGAAGCCAATGGACGATAAGAGCTCTGTTTGATGAATCTCGATAGGAGCTTTGTGTAATGCTTCATGTAAGTTTAACTTGGCCCTGTTCTGCGCATTCTTGATGCGATGCTTTTCTTGTCTTTAAATCTCTGGATGATAACTGCTTAGAATTCTTGACAATTTTGACGACTTGATTCAATTGCAGGTTGCCGGAAATGTCCGTGTCGTTACGGACAATGAAGGTTTGATGGAGGATTGGAAATTGAGGTCACAGATTGAAACTGATGAGAGGATTTGCTCTAGGTAAGAACATTCCATCAGAACCAATTTCCCTCATCCTTGGCATAACTCTGATCCATACCTGTTTCTCTGAATCCGTAGGCTCATAAAGATGATGAGTTGATGAAGATCGGAAGAGAAGAACAGAGAAGGAGAAGAAAACTGGAGAGTGTGGTTGAGAACAATGAGAGGGATCCAGGAAATTTTTTTAGAGAATGGTGGAAGAAACTGAAGATACCATGGAACCTCTGATTTATAGCAATCGGTCTTCTAGATCCTTCTGGAGTTTTATGGTGAGTTCTAGAATTTTCTAGTAGCTAGTTTGTTATTGTTCTGTTATAGAATTAGTTATAAGTTAGTTAAGGTGATTTTCGATTATTGTTTCTGATATATTAAACTGAGCTTTTGTGTGATAAGTTTTGCAACCGATGGCTTCGACTCACCTCTTTTCCTTTGAATGTTCACAAATTATGTTGGCCTTTCCTTTTCGACATCTGTAATAAAATCTTTATTATCACCTTTGTAACTGTTCTTTTCTGGTTCGTTGGAATTTACGCAGGTTGTGATTGAGCTAGACTACCAGACTTGCTCCAATGCGTATGCCAAACAATCACAACTTTCAAAACAGGCCGACCTTCTATTTTCCAGCATTGAACTTGAGGACAGGCCTTCCTTTAAGGTCAACAGAATCATCGCATTCGTTGTTCTGTCCATCATCAGCATATGACGCCACTGGAAGTATCCGCCGCATTATTACTTGCCGCCGGTGACAGTGAGATGAGATCGAGGCAAAGTCACAACCAATGCCCGAGGAATACATGAAACTGGTTCGGAGTACTTACATCATGTTGAAGCTCATTCAGGTACAGTTTTTTTCTTTTTTTTTCCCGATCCATCTCTTTCTATCTTCGAGCCCGAATGTATGTACTGTCACTGATGCATCTCTGTCTTCTTCTTGCCACAAATACAAATGATTGCAATGGTTTTGGTATGCGGGTTTTGGCAGATTGATGATGAGGCTAAAGATAGGTGAAAGTTCTGAAAATGTGGGGCTGATGATGCGTGAATGAGACTCGGAAGATCGAATCAATTTTTACCAAGTTCTTTTTTTTGTTAGGCCATAGGAAAATGTAATTGATTTTTCCAGTTTATTATCAGTCTGGACTTTTGTAACTGACTCACTCATTTCTATGTAAATGGATTTCTTTTTTTTTTTTTTGAATTTGTTAACTTCCTGCCATTTGGATGCTCTACTGAATTCATGCTAGAGATCATGAAAGAAAAAAAAACAAATGCTGACTTTGGGATGAGAATAAATGCTGTCTCTTCAAGGTCTTGATGCTTTGTTAAACAAATCCTTCAAAAATCTTTTGAAGTTTGGAGTCATGCTATTGAGATATTTAAATGAATCTTTAACAATGTGTCTAATGAAATAATAAACCAAATTTTGTAAAATGGTGAATAGCCTATAACTAAGCTCAAACGATATAACACCAAGAAACCATGAGTCTACTGTACGGTTGACAAGTTCTAGAGCCATGTACAATGGGATGCCTTTTATAGATCACGCAACAACTGTGGTTATAGCCATTGCATGAGCAAACCCACAATCACAAAGCTTGACAATAGATCCGGAATCAGTGTGATTATTCTGAGGCTTCATGTCACAAAGGATAATCCCGTGCGAATTCTATGCCAACATAAAACTCTTGTACATTCGAAAGGATCAAACAATTAAATAGTATTTTCAAGTTTAAATTTCTTTAATATCTCCACTTCTTGCCTCAAATTATAAATGTCCCTTTTTCCATTTTTACCATGCTTCAATATGAACTCCCTTACAGCATTTTGAATTCGAACTTGAAAGATGCCTTCCAAATAAACTAACAATCGTGCATTCTCCTTCAATCCGAATCGAACATAATCCACTTAGGGACTTTGGTGCCATGCTAAAACCCACATAATCTCAAATTACTATTCCATAAACAAAGAAAATGCTCAAACCAATCTCTGATGCAATGGACCCCCCGTTGATGGAGTTTCCTTCAAATCAAAATCATGAACAAGGACTCCAAATTTTCCTTGAGATATTCAATGATGAAGAACAACTTGATACATCAAGAAGAGTCAATACTCTCACCCAAATCCAATCTGACTGAACACCTCAATAATAAGCTAGATGCACCAGTGAATATTCTCCATAAGTTCACACCATAATAGATACAAACAAGGCACGAAACCCTAATCTCCACGGGCCTTAATCACATGCCTTATAAAATCCATATATACATTATTATGATGTTAATAAACTGATGAGAAATGCAGATGAATGCGAAATGATACGCCAGTAGAAGGAATAAATGTGAGGGCAAATTTTGAGGTATTACAACTATGCATTCAGTTTTGGTAAAGTTTACACTGTAACCTTGATCACATAATTGACTTATGCTGATCAAGTTAGCAGTTAGTCCTTTTACCAGCAGCACATCATCTAGTCTTGGTACATCTGGACAGTCCAAGGTCCCAACTCCCTTGATTTCTCCTTTAGCTCCATCTCCAAAGTTTACATATCTGGATGAATATGACTTTAAGTCTACTAGCAGATTCTTCAATCCAGTCATGTGTCTTGAACATCCACTGTCAAAGTACCAGTCTTCTTTAGCTGATACTCTTAGAGATGTATGAGCTATATATGCAACACCCTTCTTTGACCATTTGTATTGAGGTTTCCTTTGATGCCTCTGCCCTGTGTAGTGTCCATTAGTAGAGCTCCAAGGTTATTTGTTGAACTTGTTCTTGGGCATGTAGCTTTGATCCGCATGAAGACTAGCTTTAGGTACCCATACTTTCTTGATGACCTCTGTCTTCTGCTTAGGGGGTTGCTGATATCTTTGATGTTGATGTCTATGCAACACTTTCTTGGTAACCTCTATCTTCTGCTTAGGAGGTTGCTGATACATCTGATTTGGATATCCATGCAACTTATAGCAATGAGGTTTGATGTGTCCAAACCTTCCACAATGATGACATCTCCATCTTTGATACTTCTTCTTCATTATGTTCTTTTCATGATGTTGAGACATCTGTTGGAACATTATGTTTGACTTTGTGTTCTTTTCATGATGTTGAAGCATCTGTTGGGACATCTTGTTTGACTTTATGGAATTTGAAGTAGTTTTGCTAGTGCTAGCTTCAACCTTATGAACTTTGTTAAATCCCAGTCCACTTCTATCCCCTGAATGCTTGTTGTTGTTGAGAATAACATCCAGTGTGTTTGAGCTACTGTTCAGCATTCTAACAGATTTGGACATATGCTCCAACTTGGAGTTGAGAAGGCTTACTTCACTTTTCAAGGTGTCAATGATCTCTAGATCACTTGTTTTTTCATCCTTTAGTGCCTCAATCTGCTTCTTCTGCTTTATACTATCCATGCATATTCCAGTGCTCCTTTTAACCAGTTGTCGCTCCCGATAAATGGGAAATGGCCCAGATAAAGGTACAGACGCGAACGGTCGGCGAAGGGATGATATGAGAACACACAGGAGTGAACTCACAGGGAATGAATAGAGTCGCCAGCTAGGCATTTTTATCCCGGGGGAAAGGTAATGCTGCATAGACCTTGGAAAGATATGGATAAGACGGGTGCGAACCAGAGAGACTGAGAAAGGGGGTTGGTTACAACCTGGGAAGGTATTAGCACCCAGATTGTCCGTCGTACTCGACGGGATCCACGCTTAAAAGATTTGTGTTTTAAAGGGGTAGTGTCAGTGCAATTTGTGTATAAAAGAGCTGGAAAAGAACATACAGGTGTCAGTGTAAAAGAAGTGAAGTGTAATATGAAAGTGTCAGTGTAAGAACAAAGATGAAATGCTCATGACAATGAGGCTAAAGAATAAGGCTAGAAGGAGGGGGAATATACAGAGACTTTTGTTCGATAACTGTTAAGTTATGCCTACGTATCCTCTCGTGCAATGAGGAAGTCAGAACACCGTAGTTCGACCCAAAGAGACTGAAAGATGAATTGACTTGTGAACTGCTTGCTTGTCTATGCTCAAGTGTATGATCTGTCTGGCACAGATGCAAACTGTCTTGCATTAGACGGAAGAAGCAAGTTCTCGTTTGTGAATGAGTGAGATGAGAAAAGAATCCCGGAGGAGACGATTATTGTTTGTTTTTGAGTTTTCAGTCTTTTATTGCTTTTTGAAGTTTGTCATAGGATAATGAGCTTAAGCCTAAACCAATGGATTTAGTAAACTCATCACATCTTCCCTCTGATTAGGGGTAATGAGAATGCCTTAAGTGTGAAGTCAGCTTCTCACACTTAATCACCATGGTGTAGGATTAAGATCCTTAACCTACTTGTTTATTTAGATGTTTTTGGTGTTTTTGTTTAGTGTTAAGTAATGAGGTTAAGCCATAATCAAGGATTAAACAGACTCATTACACTATCCTAATAGAAGGATAATAGATGAGAATGTTTAAGCTGAGGAAAGCTCCTCAACTTAACCCATGATTAGGGATTAAACTCATGACAAAACATGCCTTTATTAAGTGGATTTTAGTTAATGATATGATGATGAAGTGAGTTTTAGGGTTTGTAAGACAACTTGAGGGGGACTTGTCCATTAACACTAGGGTTAGTCCTTATTAACCAATTAAGGAAGAATTAGAACCCTAATGCAAGGCCCAAGTTACAAGTGTGATGTCTTGATGATTATTAAGTGAGTTGATTAAAGGATTTAAACACATTAAGGGTTTAACACTTAGGATTAAAGTTATACACTCCATCCTAATAGAAGGATGCAGGCATAAGCTTAATCACAAAGCCTTAAAACCTTTAGGGTTTAGTCCTTGATTATGAGATGAGAAGAGAAGACTCAATGAGACACAAAGGTAAAACTAAGTGGGGGACTAATCAAAACCCTAATCATTGTCATGCTTGGTTGTTCCTAAGGTTTGTGAGGTTTAAGAAAGAAATCTTCAGAGGAACCACCAGGAAGCAGATGAAAGGATCAGGAGAAGCAAAGTAACTTGCTTCATTGAAGAAGACAAGTCACTTGAGGAAAGAAAGTAAGAAGAAGAAGAATGAGCAAGCTCAATCTCAAACACATAACAAAATGCAGCAAGGATGCATAAAAGAGATGAAAAGAAGTTGTGAGAAGTGAAGGCAAATTCACTTCTCAAAATTACTTACCACCTGAAAAGTTAGTGAAAGGAATGCAATGCAATGCAAAATGAAATGAAATGGCATGATGTAAATCAAAACCAGAAGCATATATGAGATGATAATGATGTTATGAGATGATGCAAACATGAAACAAAGTATGGGGATGATCATACAAACTTATGGATGCAAATGAAGCAAGCTAAGAACCATGATCATACATGAAAAGTTATGAAATGCATATGGCATACAACATGGCAAATGCAAGATGCAAAGATCAAACATGCTTCTAATATGTCTTAAGATGTTTAATGAACCAAATGGATGCACAAAATGCTATGGCAAGTCAAGGTATGAATGCAAATGCAAGATGGATGCATATGGAAGTTCAAATTAGGGTTTATGATCAAAGTATCAAACAAAAACCAAAATCAGAAGCAAACATCAAGATAAAAAATTGAAAATGCATTCAAGGGAACCCTAACCCTACACAAACTCACTGCCCAAAGGAGAGGTTCTAACTCTTAACCTAATAAAAGTTATGAATTTCCTAAAAATTCTAGGGTTTTTGGGTACCTTAACAAGAGAAATGCCAAATAAATGAAAAATGAAAGATCAAATCATGCCAATTTAATCTCACAAACTACATGCTAAACAAAATGCAATGCAAGAAGAATCAAAGTCCAACTCTCAATGGTTAGGCAGAAATGATTTTTGGAAGTTTGGATCAAAATAATGCTTTGAAAATGAATTAATTCCATGGAAAATTATCAAAATGCATCAAGATCAAAAAAGAAATTTGGTTTGAGGGTTGGACAATGTTTCTAAATGATTATGAAGGTTTCATGATTTTTTTGGTGATTTTTAAATACCTAAAAGTATTTTTAATTAATTAATTCTCATTAATTAATTAAAAATAAACTTTTAAATGATTTAAAAATATTTTTTAATGCAAAAAATGAAAATAAAAATGTTTTTGTGTTTTAAAAATTAATGAAAACCTTGATAAGAATTTTCGTAATTTTTAAATGTATTTTGCTATTTTAAATAAATATGAGAAATAAAATATAAAGAAAATGAAATAAAAATACAAAGTATGCAGTTGAAAGTTGGAAGATCCAGAGGCTGTGCGTGCAAGTCAACAAGACTGGGAGTAATCAAGATCCAAGGCCCAGGTTCAAAGTTCTTAAACGCGCGCAATCTGATGGCTGAGGTTTGAAGTTGGTTTAATTAATTAAGATTTATTTAATTAATCAGGATTAGGGCATAATGACTCATCTGGGCCGTTCACAAGCGCGCGGGAAGCAGCATCTAAGGGACAAGATTTAAAGTTGCGTAATTAATCAGGCTTAACCCTAATCAAACTCAGGCGACCGGAGATGAGCTCCGGTCGTCTTCTCCGGCAGGGTCAAAACCCTAGCTTCTTCTATAGGCTACCCCAAGTCAAATTAAATGCCCAGAAACCTTCCCCTCCCCAAACTAAACCTAAATCCATTCTTAAAAACCATTTATCCACCATGAACAAAGAAGAACAAGCTCAAACTCAATCACGGGCAAAATTTCAGAGAAGCATAAAATGATCATTCCTTCACTATTTTCAATTCTAAGGACATCATCATGATCAGCACAACACACACTTCCATTTTATAACAAGAAAAGCAAGCTCTGTGAAAAAGTGTTCTTGGCCATACCTGAGCTGGAAAGCTTCAATGGTGAGCTTCCAGAGTCTCCCACTTGTGCAAATGAACTCCCTTGACCCTTCTGAACTCAATGGAATGCCTCAAAGCTCTTGTGGATGGCTAATTTGTGAAGAAGAGTTCTGGTGTAGCAGATTTCACAGTCAGGATTTGTAGGGTTTCAAGCTACTTCAATGGTGGATTCTGGTTCTCTTGAGTGTGTATGATTTGTTGGTGAAGAGAAATTGGGTGTTTGATGGCTGGAAAGGGAGATTCGAAGAAGAGGAGTTTTTTGACAGATTTTTGTGAGGGCTGTGTTGTGTCTTGTTTCAGTGGCCAATGCATTGCTATAACACTCCCAAGACGTGTGAGTAGCCTGTGGAGCAGGTCAGTAGAGGTGGCTGCTCACTGTTCCAAGAGTATGGGGGTTTTGGCCAAAAAGTCAAGTTGATTTGTACTTGCAGCATGGGCTATGGCAACAGCTGTCTAAGGGCTTGTCTTGCTTCAGCTTGAGTCAAGGATGACCCTTGGATTGCTTGTGAATGTCTGCAGCATGTGGATCATGAGCTGTGAGAGATTTTGCAACTTGCCCACTTGTGTTGTTTCATGATTTTGTGATATGTACATGAGATAGTTCTTGCTGAATTTTGGTGTATGATACCTCATTTGATCATGGCAATGCATAGAAACCAATTAGTGATCACACAACTCATGGGAGAATGATTTTTCCAAAAATCCCTCTTTGCATTTCCATGTAAAATGACTTATGAAAATGTGAAAATCAAGGCAAATGAATGAGAAATCTCTTGGGTTAATTCTGATTTTAGGTCATGTGTAGCATTGGTATGATGGTTAGAGATCATTTTGAAATCACATAAAGGCTTGCCATGAAAAATTGCAAGTTTTCCATTTGGTGTATAACTTGAAATTTAGTGATTTTTGCCAACTTTGATGAGCCATAACTTTTGATCCAAAATGAATTAGGTCATGTTCTTGTACTTTTTGAAAAGGGAAAGATCTATTCTACAACTTTCATGACCAAAGTTTTTCCATTTGAAGCTTTTTTGAATCAAAAAGTAAGGGTTGAAAAAGTTGCCTAAAATGACAATTTCATTAAAAGTCAAACTTGCCCAAAAAGTCAACTTTGCAAAAGACTTGAAATTCTTCAATTTTGTGATCTTCCAACATCTTCTATGATCAAATAAAGATCATACACAATCAAAATGATGAAGAACACCCTTTGGTTGGGTCATTGGGGGCCTCAGATGCCCTAATTTTTCACTGACTTGCTTGAAAAGTCAACTCTCGATCAGATGACTTCCCCATGGAATTTCTTCATGAAAATTGATATGCATACTCCCTATACCATATAAAGACCAATAGAAACAAGAATGACCAAAAAAATTGGAGTTATGGCCTCTGAAACCAAAACCCTAATTTTAGGTCATCTGTGCAGTCAAGCCTGACTCTGCTTCCATACCAATCCCAGTTCTTGTGATCCTTTGACATTTTTGACTTTGAGAGGATATAAAATGATGTTTGAACACACATGGATACTTTTGAAGTGATTGATGGCCTTTGGAGTGGCTCAAGAAGCTCTTGGATTGCTCAGATCACAAACCCTAGGTGCAGATGACTTAGAATCTATGCAGTGAACCAAAAATGTGATATGAGATGCTATGATGGTGTTTATGCATATGAAAAGATCACAAGCCATGGTGTGAATGGGTGAGGGCAAATTTGGGGTGTTTACACCAGTTCTTTGTATGATTGCTCAAGCTCTTCAAAAGTAAGCTCCTCATCACTGGATTCACTTTCAGATTCACATAATCCAGCTAGAGCAGTGATATGCTTAGCTGATTCTTCTTCTGAATCACATCCTGAGTCTTCATCAGACCAGGTTATAGAGAGACCTTTCTTCCGCCTTTTTAAATAGGTAGGGCATTCATTTCTGATGTGTCCATATCCTTCACATCCATGACATTTAATCCCTTTTTCTTGATTGGTCTTTTCATCATAATTTGACCTTCTATTAGCATCATAAGGTCTTTTATTCTCAGAAGAGTTTGTGTATCTTCCACTTGGTCTGGACTTGTCTTCCATCTTTCTGAGAATCTTTTTGAATTGTCTTCCAAGCATAGCAATGGTTTCTGATAAATTTTCTTCAGGTTCTGCTTCATTATTTTCTTCTTCTTTATCAGTATTTGACACCAAGGTTATGCTTTTGTTCTTCTTTACAATTGTGTCATTCATTCCCATCTCAAATGTTTGAAGGGAACCAATGAGCTCTTCAACCTTCTTTGTGCATATGTCTTGAGCTTCTTCTATTGTTGTGACCTTCATGTCAAATCTTTTTGGAAAAGATCTGAGAATCTTTCTTACAAGCTTTTCATCAGTCATCTTTTCTCCCAAAGCACCAGAAGTATTGGCTATTTCTAAGATGTTCATGTAGAACTCATGAATTGTCTCATCTTCCTTCATTCTCAAGTTTTCAAACTTGGTGGTGAGAAGTTGAAGTCTTGACATCTTCACCTTTGATGTTCCTTCATGAGTTGTTTTGAGAGTGTCCCAAACATCTTTGGCCAGCTCACAGTGATGCACAAGTCTGAAGATGTTCCTATCAATGCCATTGAATAAAGCATTTAAGGCCTTGGAATTGCCAAGTGCTGAATCTTCTTCCTCCTTACTCCATTCTTCTTCAGGTTTCAACACTTTTGTTCCATCTTTGTTGTCTTGGACAGGGTGCTCCCATCCATTGTTGATTGCTTTCCAGGCCCTATTGTCAAGTGATCTTAAGAATGCTACCATTCTTGGCTTCCAGTAGTCATAATTAGATCCATCCAATATAGGTGGTCTGTTTACAGATCCTACATCTCTGTCCATGTTTCCAGAATTTGCAGTCCCTAGATCTCACCCAGTTAAACAGGCAGGGTGCCTGCTCTGATGCCAATTGAAATTCTATGATCAGGTACGCGATGTCGAATGAGATGTTTAAACACTTGAAGACTTGAACAAAACTTAAAGTGCAGGAAAATTAAACAACACAGGAAATTGTTAACCCAGTTCAGTGTATAACCACACTTACATCTGGGGGCTACCAAGCCAGGAAGGAAATCCAATATAAGTAATATTAATTCTAGACTTAAACCACTCAGTTTAATCTTTCACTTAATATCTACCCAAGGAAATTTCTACCTAAGACACAACTTAGATATGAGTACCAACTCACTCCCCCTCAATCACACAATGATATGTTTACAAGTTTAATAAAATTGAAGTCATACTTCAAACAAGACAGCTTGATCTTACTTCACAGTTTCAATCAAGACACAAATACACTTTTGCTTAAAAGCTCATAAAGTGATACACATAAAACAACCTGCTATTAAAACACAAAACACCCTATTTGGTCTTCTTAATTTCGTACTCTATTCTGAGAGTTTCTGTTGCTTAAATAGATGTTTGGATTTTGGGCTTTCTGTAGGTTTATCTAATCCTGATACGCATGCAGCCATCACCTTGAATTAGGGTTTGTTACTTCCTAGATTCTAGTTGATTCAGTTCTTTTGATTATACTGAAGTCATATAACAAATCTCACTACAGATGCGCCTTCTTCTGTTTTATCCATTCATAATTAATTCCAGATAACTTTCCTTAATTTACTCAGTTCTGTTGATCATTAATTAATTCTGGTAGCAGGTTTGAGATGTCACAACATCTGGTGTGACATCCTGAAAACTGAACTTACTTCATTTACTGATACAATGTCACAACATCTGGCGTGACATCCTGTAAACTGAACTTACTTCATTAATTGATACAATGTCACAACATCTGGTGTGACATCCTGAATTAAGTTCATTTACTTATACTCTGTTTGATAATGTCACAACATCTGATGTGACATCCTGAACTAAATTCAACACTTCTTGTTGGTCAAAAATTCTGCCAATTCTAAACATCTACAATATGTCCTATGGTGACATAATATATGCATGTCTACTTCAGATGACTTTGCCAACAATACTTGAAGATTACTGATCAAGTCCACTCATAAAGGTTTTGATGAAGACAACAAGACTCAAGCTTTTGATGAAGACAACAAGACTTAAGTTCATTCCGTGTTTGCAAAAAGTAAATCTTTCAATAAGATCAAGATCAAGGATATGCATCACTCAATAGAAACGTTATCATGCGAATCAAGCTCCATATGCAAATGCTCATAACCTTTCAAGACTTGGACACAAGACTTAGGTATATCAAAACTCACATCTTAATTGATATACAAGTGTTCAAATATAGGTTTTCATGATAAGCACATTGCATATATCTTTTAGAAATTATTTGGAACTGGTTTAACACTTTAAACTTAAATATTTTTCTAAGTTTTAACAGTGTTAACCAATTAACCAAATAGGTTAACCGGTTAACAGTTCAAATATTTCAATTCTCTCAGTTAACGTTACAGCGTTAATCGGTTACCCCTTTTGGTTAACCGATTAACACCGAACGAATTTTGAAATATTTGTTTCTTTTCATTTGAAATAATTTTTGAATATTATACCTTTTCATTGATTGTTTCATAAACATTTCATACCCTTTTGAATGGGTGTTTTTGAAACATATATATTCTGATTTTTTCAAATGTGAAAAATACCTCCAAACATTTTATCATAGAATTTCTAAACAATCAAAGTCACTTATTTTTGAATATTTTCAAATATTTCAAAAGTGTTCATATTGTTCATACCATTTCACATTCATAGATATTGAACACTTGCATTGATATTGTGAAGTGACCTTTGATTAAAAGGAGAAGATCAAGATTGTCTTGATATTGTACAATTCTTTTATTCTCAAAAACAAACTCATAGATTTATTTTTATTTCTGACTTGCGATCCAGGATTGTTGGATGCAAGGGTTAGATTTTGCAAGAAGATTGTTCTTGCACACTATTTGTTGTATAGTTGGTAGTTAGTAGGCCTCACCGGTTTATGGTGCGATAGGTTGTATGATCTAGAACTATAGTGGAAAATCTCTTACGAGGTGTAAGAGGACTGGATGTACCTTCAGATTGTGAAGGGAACCAGAATAAACCTTTGTGTCTTTTTACTTTCTACATTACTGCTTTCATTTCTTAGACACTTAAACGATAAAAATCCATCCACCGATAAAATAACCGAGAAAAGTTTATATAACCTAACTCACCCCCCTCTTAGGCTATCTCTGTAACTACAAAGTTGGTGTGAAGAGATCTGTAGATAGAAATATTTTCTCAGGCCTATCACCAGTCTATAGATCTCTTAGTGTGTTCCTTGGAATGATATCATATCATCAGAATTATGCTCAATTATGTTGTCTAAAGGAGGAGTTGAAAAGATGCTTTGGGAGCCAAACTAATGTGATGGAATCACCTATGTTTGGAACCTACTTCTGATCTGGAAGAGGAGGCATCTAGGTGGTGTGTCTGAGAAGGTTCATGTTGCTGCATGTACTCTTGTTTTACCTTGGAAGTTTGAACAACTACTGATGGTTGATTCCCTTGTGTTCACCTGCTAGTGTTTGTGTAGATTACTATGAATGTTGCCTTCAAAACCAAAGTAATTTGAGAAGTCCTTTTTGTCTAAGGCTGATGTCTGAAAACGATGTTAGAACATCATATCTTGATGGAGTTAAGGATTAAGACACTGATATTTTTGAGGCCATCAGAAAATGATAGGCGCCTGCAGAAGAAGAGGAAGTCAGATTACTTGTCCTACCTTGTGTGAGAAGGTAATCCTATCTGACAAATAGCAAATACTTTGACGGGAGACTTAGTATTTGTCTATTATTTTTGTGATGCATATGACTGAAGGTGGATACTTTGACGGGATACTTGGTATTTATCAGGAAGTTATGAAAATCTGTTGGCTGAACATTTTAATTCAGAAACTGAACTGAGAAATTGGTGCTAGTAGGTGACTCTGCTCAGTGGATTATATTGTGTGTGGATGTTCTCTGCATTAGACTTGGAAGACCATAAACATGGTGAGACTATGCTCAACAAGTGCAAAAAGTGGCAGTTCCTCACGTTGGGAATGTGGCAATCTCAATGTGTTTTCATCTGGTGCTTTCAGAAGGAGCTTTGGTTTTCATTTCAGGGGGAGTTAAGGGTGTTGTCTGTGGTATTTTGATGCAAGGGTGCAGAATGTTGAGTGCTGCTGAGGCCTGATTAGAATGCGGAGAATTAGTGAAGTCTATGCTCAGCTAGATTATTGTCTTTCCATGACAAGGGAGTTTGTGCAGAATCATGAGAGGGGTTCTGATATCATCTCAGAATATATAAGATCTCAATATTGTGTTACTGGAGATGGAGATGATAGACTGTGTAGACATCATAACTTTTATGACCACTTGGAATGGTCTATTTCTAGTTAAGGTGCAGACTAGAATGATTATCATGAAGTTATAATATATAGCATTATCAGAACTCTGTGAAGAATACTTTACTCAAGGAAAGGTGTCTTTCTTGGTATGACTATGAGGTGTAGTTCTTAATAATTCCTTCTGAAGTTTCAGACAGTGGCAGTTTGAGATCTTTGGAGAAACATTGGCATATTCTCATCAATGTGTGATATTGATAAGGACTATTGTAGAATAAATAGAATGGAGGTTTTCTAGTCAAACTTGGTTGGTGAATCAAGTCTATGAGAGCATGTAACTCTTGTTCTGTTAAGGAAGGAAGTTATTTCAAGTGGCAGAAGAAGGGGTTGAATCCAACAACTGGATGTGGAATGATAATTTTCTAAAATCTAGTTCAACATCAGAATCTTAGTAGGTGAAGTGGCACATCAATTAAAGATATGATGATGTACAAGAATAAGTAGATCAGAATATCTTTGTGAGAATTCTGACAAACGTGAAATAAGACAATTTGTGGCAGTTGGCTTTTTCATATGAGGGTTCATAAATGAGGTGATCAAACTATGGCAATTGGTTAATATCTTTAGTGGATTCTAAGAATCAAGATAATCAAGGTGTGGCAATTGGTTGGTCTTGAGGATTGTCTTGGAACAAGTTACTCTTGGGCATAGGGGTGATGAGTTGAAGACTCAAGGATATTTGTTCTTCGTGAATGTGGATGAAAGTTTATCTCTCTTTCTGGAGTTCTGATTCAAGCTTGTGGCACAGTGTTATTGAAGGTCTTAGTTCTTGGATTACTAAGTTATAGTAAGTCCAGTTGGTGGAACATATCAAGAATTATGGTGATGATGTCTTGGTATATGGAAGATTATCTAACTAGTGTTATGATATTATCTGAGGTGACTGTCTACACTGTATCCAATTAGAGTCTACCTTATCATATGAGAGAATAATGAAGTAGCAGGTTTGAGATGGTAGAGAAGACTGGAGTAGATCAGGTAGTGATTGATTAAAAGTATGATTATGGATATTCATCAACTGACCCTATTGTCAAAATTTAAGGATTGAATGAGTATTGTTTTGGAATGTCTGGGTAAGGAGAAAAGGCTATTAAGGGAACATAGCTTTACTGACAAGTCATGCTATTTAATCAGCATGTCAAGATGTGATGTCAACAAACCAAGAGGGGATCATGTGTGTTTTTGGTACAAGGAATGATTGTGTTCAATTGTGAATTGAACAAAGAGTTAGCTCTTGAAGACATGAAGATGCGTCTTATGTTTTCCATTCATCAAAGTACAAAGAAACATGTGTCATCCTTGAAAGGGGAAAGTGTTACAATTTTGTGAAGATGGACATGTGAAGTTAAGGGCGAGTAACAATTTACTTGGTGATCCATAAATTACATGTCATGGCTGTAAAGAGAGAAAAGGAAGTATTATCATGGGTGCTTGGAAGTGTCTGTGATGTCACACATCATATTGTAACATGGTCTGCTAAGTATGGTAATTTATCTCTCAGACTGATATACTTTAATTAGTTGTTGTGTGCCTTTTACTTGAATATTTGAATGAGGGATGTCTTATGTGTACAAAGGGTTGTATGGATTCATCTGGATAAAGTTATTATCTGCAAGATTAATTTAATACATAAGGGGTTATGAACCATGCATGTAGTGTTGTTAGTAGACAACTTGTGGTAGGATGTTATAACATGTTTCATAACATGTGTGTTGTGAGCCAAACTAGGAGTTTTTGTGGATGGTGTTGGCAGAAGGATATGAAACACGTGTTTTTTCCTCATGCATCTATGTCACTGCCTACTATATATATAGAGCATTTCATGATCAAAACAGAAGCATACATCATAATAAAAATATGAAAATGAACTCAAACAAACCCTAATAATATACAAGATCACTCACCAAAGATGGGGGTCAGAAGCTAAACCTAGAGGAAGTTATGAATTTCATAAGTTAACTAGGGTTTTTGGATGATTCTAAAGAAAAAATGCAAATCAATTTGAAAATGCAATGAAAAATTATGAGTTAAATAACCTAGATACTAGATGAAATATGTGAAAGAATGCAAAAAGAACCAAGTTCAAACTCATCATGGTTGATCAGAAATGATTTTTCAAAGTTAGGGTTAGAAAAATGTGAAATTTATGAACCCTAATTCAAAGATAATTGTGAAAACATGATCAAATCTAAAAATAAATTTGTGTGATGAGTTTGTAAATGTTTCTAAATGTATGAGAATGCTTCATGATTTTTTTTGTGATTTTTAGATACCTAAATGTATTTTTAATTAATTAGAATCAATTAATTAATTAAATAAAACATTTAAATGATTTAAAAATACTTTTTTAATGCAAAATTTAAAATAAAAAATGTTTTGAGTTAAGAAAAATATTTAAAGTAAAAATGCAGAAAATGAGATTTTTAAAAGTGTTTTTGCTATTTTTAATAATTATGAGAAAACAAAAGAAATAAAATGAAAATAAAACAAAAGAAAATGAAAGTAATCCAATCTGATGGTCCAGATTCAAACTGGGGAGACTGCGCGCGTTTTTGGATGGCTAGGATTGAATCTGGCTAATTAAAATTAATTAAATTGATTAATCAGGTTTAGGGCTAAATGAAATGATTTGGGCCATCCATGTCTTAAACTAATCACACATCCAATGGTCCACATTCAAACTGGCACGTTGTTGCACCCCAAAATTTGCCCTCACCAAGATAAGAAATTGTGTACTAAGGTGTCCCAAGAGGTTCACAAGGTTCACAGGGTATCTCAAGAGGTTCACAAAGTTCACAATTAGTCAGAAAGTTTGACAACTCCCTCAGACAATGCATCATCCTAAGCAAGGCATCCTGAACTAGGGTTTTGACTTTCATCGGGCTAAATGGATTTCCAAGGATTCAAGTAAGCTTCATAGCATCCTATATGTGTTCAAGAATCCCCATGTCAAGTTTCAAGGCTTTCCCAAAAGGTTTGCTCAGTCAGATGATCAGATATGCAAAAACCAGTCAAAGTGGTTAAAAAGTCAAACTGAGGTCAACTATGGTCAAACCAAAGTCAAACTTCATGATTTTTTGCCAACATCAATTATATGAAGTAAAATTCATCATTTGATCAAGGGTTGATCATGACTCATCAAGGAGATTTCAAATCGTCAAGAATCAGGAGTTTCTAAATTAGGGTTTTCACAGGAAAAGTCAACTAAACTTTGACCAGCCATAACTTTCACATGCTTCATCAAATATTTTCCATCCAAATCTCATTTTGAAGGAAATTGAATTCTCTACAACTTTGTGTCTCACAAGCCAAGCCCAAAAATGCTTCATTTGAAAGGTATGAGCCAAAACATTACAGGTCATTTTAAAAGTCAACAAAAAGTCAACATCTTCCAAAGGGCATAATTTGAAAATGGTAAAGGATATGGACATGAGACCAAAGAGGTTGCTTAGAGGACTTTTTAAGCTTTCCAAAATGTCCAAGATCACCTTCATATCATTAAAATTGAGGGATTTTTGCCTTTGCAAAGTTGGGAAATTTTTGAGAGGTATATTGAGCAAATGGGGTCTTAAAACCAATTCTTTCCACATGGGCTTGCAATTTTGCGATCCAATCTTTACCATGACATCATGCACGACCCAACTCTCATTTATTCAGATTTTTATAATTTATTTTATATTTATTTTGATTTTATTCATTAAAAATCAATTTAAATCAAAATAAAATATGAAAACTCAATATTTAGATTTGATTCTTGTTCTAGAAGCTCATAAATAACATTAAGATGGTTTGATACACTTCCAAATTCGTGCACACCCTTTGGAGTATGAAAAGATGTGATTTTTTGTCAAATTTATGATTGATCTTTCTTCACACTCAAGTAATCCAAAAGCCCAAACAATCCACTATTTTTTTTGACCTAATTTGACTATACTACATAAGCATAAGAGAACCACTGCAAGAGGAGACGAAAAAATTCGGAGGAAGAGGCACTTTCATATTCAAGAAATTTTCAAGAAAGGTGAGATTTGGTTTTGAACTTAGAGGCTATTTCCAGGCCTTTTCAAGGTTGAAACCTCTTCTATGATGATCATTAAACACATCTCAACCCCCAATAGCATCTGAATTGCTCTTATGAACCTTAACAGAATTGCTTTTTTCTCACTTATGCATTTTTTCGAATCCGTAAATATAACTATTAATAATTGAATTTGACGTTTGTTTTGTGTTTATTACAATGCATAGATACTTTCTGGATGGTTTAATTGAATGTTAGGTACAAGAAACAAGATCCGCCATTGTTAGGGTTCCACCTTCGAGTTTGGGGCTTTGAGATTCAGGCCGTTTAAGAATATTCTAAGGACATAACTGAGTCGTGTGGATCATGGGGGTTCGATTTATATAATTTTTATGGATTAATCATGTGTGTTTCTTAAGTTGTTCGAATACAGGCTTGTAGTGACACTCAGAAAACCGTAGGTAGAAATCTCTAGAAAACCGTCGCTAAAGGCCCTCATCCCGAGGTTGAAGATGATGGCGCCAAAATCTGGTTTTGAAAAATGCATTTATTTTATATATTTTTGTTTATGGCATAACTCTTAATTGCGCAGGTGGCTTGGTGGTAAAGTATCAGTGTTGGAATCATAGGGACCTGGGTTCGATCCCAGGCTCCCTTATTTTTTGGCTGAACGTTTTCTTTCCTTTTTGTTTTGTTATTATTTGTTTTTTTTCTCTATTTACTTTATTATTTAATAATTAACATATTAGGTTAAATAGAAATTAATTACAATTAAGATTAATTAAGATAATCACTTTATTTTTCTTAAATAAATTAATAAAAATAATTAATTACTTTAAAAAAAAAGAAGAAAATTTCATTGATAAATCTTTAGTTTTCTTTTAAATCAATTAATTGGTTTTTTTATTATTTATTTGTATATAACTTTTATTATTTATGTTTTTGTAAATAAAAACCTAGTTAACATCTTTTATAATTCTAATTAAAATTTTTTAATTATTTCTCTAATAATAATCTTGTATATAATTAGTCCATTATATTTTAATTAATTACTAATTATTAATTATACCATACTTTTCTTAATAAATTTATTTTACCACTCTTTTTTTTAATTCTTAACCTAATTTTATACTAACCCTAAAATGAATACTAATCCTATTATTTATTTATTTATATAATTTTGCTTTATTATTTTTGTTTATATTTAATTCTTGCTTTATTTAAATTATTAGAGAAACAATGTATAGGTTTAATATTATTGTAATTTATTTTTCCGCTTATTATTTTGTATCTGCCAAAGCCTTGTAATAACTTAGAAATTTATTTTCCGTCTTTATTTTATTATTATTTAACTGCCATGGTTAGTAAATAGGGAGTGTGAAAATTAATTGTAATTAACTTGGATTTAGAAAATTAATTAAAAAGATTAAATACTTGAAAATAAACACTCACACACGTAAGTCGATCTTTGATCGCCATCTTACACTTCCTAGGATATTCCTCTTGGTTGCCTTAAAATAATATGGTCAAGTCCCTCGAATATAGGGGTGTCTTAAGCAAAGTCCCTTTCGAATATAAATCATCATAGTCATTACGGTTTAAAGATCAAGTCCCTTCGATGCTGCCTACGGAATAATGATCTTGTCCCTTCGAATAAATGATGATAATCCCTACGAATTGCTAAAGACATCCCTTAAAGTTGCCTTCTATGACCATACGATGACCCTACTCTTGTTCCTTAACACATCCAAGGTAATGACTACCTATTCCTTAATAATAGGGATAGTCTTACCATTGAAAGAACACATAAGAACAGTAAAGACTTAACATAGGGTAGGTTCCTCTTAAGTACTTGCTCACTTTTCTTCAAAATACTTCATTACACTTCACATTTCAAACAAATTTTCAAAACAAAGTCTTTATATACATCCATACGAGGATCATTATAAAGTACTTAGAAATTTTTTAATCACACACTACACCTTTCTCAAAACAATCCAAAGTGAGCTAAGTAACTAAGAGCCCATGGATAACCATGGATATAAAGGGTGCTAACACCTTCCCTTTGTATAACCTACCCCCTGAACTCAAAATCTTTTTAAGGTCTTTCCTGTTCTTTTATGTCCTTTCCTTTTGGATAAAATAAAAGTCGGTGGCGACTCTTGCTATCCGTAACATTTATAGAAAAATCAGTTCTCCCACCGTGTTACACACGCTAACCCTAATTAAAACCCTAATCACTCTCAGGTGACCGGAGAAAGCTCCAGTCATCTTCTCCAATCACCCTTTCACCCTATCTCACTCAAAACCCCATCAAAATGCATCAAACTCTCTAGAATGTATCATTAAACAACATTAAACACAAATCCAGCAACAAAATTCATTTATTTTGCATCAACAACAAGAATTGAAGCAAAACGGAAAACTGGCAAAAAATTTAGAAGCTAAATACACACTCAATTCTCAATCATTTTCCATCATTCAAAGTTCATTGTGATCAGAAGAGCATTTAGATTCATTTTATAACTTAAAATAAGAGTTCTGGAAAAATTATTTGAGAGAGTTACTTGAGATGAAGCTTCTCAAACTTGAGCTTTATGACCTCTTCCTTTGTGCAAAACAAGTCCTTTGAGTCCCCTGAGGTTAATGAGATGCTTGGAACAAGCTTGTTTGGCCTGTTTTGAATGCTCCAGTTCTGATGAAGCAGAATTCGTGTTTTGGTTATGGAGTGTTTCAGGCCATGGCAAGGGGAGGGAAATGATCCTTGGGTGATTTTTAGTTGATTGGTGAAGAAAGAAAGAAAGTTTGATGGTTGTGCAGTGTGATTCAAAGAGATGAAGGTTTCTTGAGGATTTTGTGATTCTGAGTGTATAAGTGCTTGCAGGCTTCAATGTTGTGTGCTTTTGAGTCCTTAGGGTTTGCATAAGATGTGCTGATTGGCCAGAGAGTTGTTGTGGCACAGGCTGATTGGTATGGCTTGTTTTGCAAAAAAAGTCAAAAGTTGGCAACTTGAGGTATGGGCTAGGACATAGGGGATTTCATGGCTTGATTTTCTTCAGCTAAGTTTTAGGATGGCCCTTGGATGGTTAATGATGGACTGCAACACTTGGATTGCAAGATAGCATGTGTTTTGCAAATTTCCAACTTTGTGCATTCTTGAGAAATTGGCCATGAAAACTTGTGATGCAAGGCTCAAATCTGATCTTGAGATGTTGTGTGAACATGTTATGATTCTTAGAGGTGGATTAGAGGTCATTAGAATGCTTAAAACTTGGTTTTGCAAAAAATCCTCTTTGGCACATACTTGAAAATTACAAGATTTTTCCCAACTTTGAAACATCATATCTTGAGTTCTAGGATGAATCAAGAGGAGTTCTTGTACTTTTTGAAAATGGGAAGATCCAATCTACAACTTTCATGTTTGGAGATTTTTCATTTGAAGCATTTTTGATCAAGAAAGAGGAGGTTGAAAATCTTTCCCAAAATAGAAAGTTTTCATTACAAGTCATGTCCAAAAATGGAAAGTTTGCAAATGGCTTGAAATTCTTCAATATTGTGAACTTCTAACCACTTATAAGATCAAATAAAGATCATAGAACCTCAAAATGATGAAGATGACCCTTTGTTTCCATTGGTGGTGGCCTCAGATGCCCTGATTCTGACTTTTCTTGCACAACAAGTTACCAGTTGATCAGATGACTTCCACAATGAATTTCTTCATAAAATTTGGTACACATGCTCCTTATAACATATTAAGATCATTAGAATCAATAATGACCAAAAAAATTGAGATTAAGGGCCTCAAACCCAAAACCCTAATTTTAGGTCATCTGTGCAGGAAATCTTCAGTCTGCCTCTATGCCTTTGTCATGCTTTGTGATCTCTTGACTTTTATGAACTTTGGGGAGCATATTATGATCATGGAACACACATGGACCCTCTTGACAAGTTTCAAGGCCTTTGGGATATCTCAGATCACTTCTTGGATTCACCTGATTATAAACCCTAGCTATGCAAATGCAGATTAAATAAACTATGCAATGTGATATGATATGCTTATGCAATGCAACATGAAAGATCACAAGCCATGGTGTGAGAAAAAAAGTGAGGGAAAATTTGGGGTGTTTACACACCCCGGTCCCGCAAAACATAAAACTAGTCCAGACAGTCCAGTATAATATATGATGCATGAAAGTAAATACTGAAAACTGTAAATAAAGTTGTCAATAAACTGTAAATGAAAATAGTAAATAAACACACAACAACACACATAAAACACCCAAAGAAACAAAGGAAAACATGCACTAGGATTGACTCTCAAAGGGGAAACCAGAGATTTTGGATTCCTATTCCCAATAGAGTCGCCAGCTGTCGCTCCCAGGATTTCCATCCTGGTTCAAACGCGAAAGTGGCACGGAAAAGGTAGAGTCGCCAGCCAGGCATTTTTATCCTGAATGAATGGGAAAGGTAATGATGCACAAACTAAAGAGAAAAGGAAAGGATAAGGTCCTGCGAACCAAAAATTTGGGTTCGGGAGTCGGTTACGACCTGGAAAGGTATTAGCACCCCAGATCGTCCGCCGTGCCCGATGGGATCCGCGCTTATTTGTCTGTTTCAAAGGGTAAAAAATAAAATGTTGCTGAATAAAAGAACTGCTAACTGGAACTGGAATGAGAGAGGGAACTGGAAAAAGAGAATGAAAAAGGAAAATATAGGGAAAATAAAGAATGTGCTCGAACGGGCCCTACCCCGCTTCCTATGTACCTCATTGGGAAAATGAGGATCAGAGTCGACGTAGTTTTCCTAACTAAGGAGGGAACTATTTATTTGTGTTTTTTATGAGCTGGAACTGCGTATGTCTATGCTCAGGTGTTGCAGGCTCGCCTTGAATGAGTGTGAACTGCTTATGTCTATGCTCAGGTGTTACAGTCTCGCCTTGAGCGAGTGTGTTAATGAGACAAGTCTTTGCAAGTTCGCGTTTAGAGTGAGTGAGATGAGAATTCCCACAAGAAAAGATGAGTGTTATTTGTTAACTGTCTTTTAAAGAATTGTTTTGATTGCTTTTGTATGTGAAAATAGCCTTATGATTAGACTTGTACATCCTGCTAGACAAGTCTGTACTATCCCAAGATGGGAAGACTACAAGTGCCCCATGGAATAAGTCCATACATACAATACTACTTCAATCCTTATTAAGTGTTTTTTAGGTTTTTTCTGTGAGATGAGAAAGAGAGCAAAGCGGACCAAGGGTAAAAGTCTAAAGGGGACTAGTAATCCTAAGTGTTGTGATACATGGATGAACCTAGGTTAGTGTGGTTTTCTAATCCTAAAGCGAAAAGGAGAAGAAAAGGGGAGTAGAATGTAACTTACTTCCTAACGAAGGTAAGTTGTTTCTAAAGGGGATTAGCATGGAATTGTATAAAATAAACACAAAATGCTAAAACACACACACTTTGAAAAAGTAAATAAATTAAAAGGAAAAGTTGTGTGAACTTACCTACCCCTCTCTACAAAACAAAGGTTAGTAGGATAAACATGATAAAGGGATGGAGTAAACAAGTATCAAACAATTTCTAACGCATCTAGGACCTAATCTAGACTCAATCCTAAATTTAAGGGACCTAAAAGCTAGGCAAAGCAAAAATCCAGTGACTATTACAGCTCCTAAAGCGCAAACATCTACGAGATGCAATGCAAAAATGCAAATAACTTTTTATAGCTAACAAACAGTATGCAAAACAGGTGTAAGAAGCGTGAAAACACAACGAACAACATACATTTAACAACCACTGCTTCAAAACACAACTATGAAAAACAAGGCAAATTTGATTCATTTTCATTTATGCATACAATGAGTGACAAATAATGGACAAACATCATATAACATGATTAAAAGGTACTAACATGAAACCATAACATGGAGATGAACATGCACAATGATTTTTTTATCGAAGAAAACACATAATGCAACCAAAGCAACAAGTATGCAATTTCAAGATTTGAGCAAATAAGCACATAAGCATGAAATGTGGACATGTATCCCTATGAATCAACAAGTAAATATGCATTTTGATGCAAAAATTCAGAATTGGTATCAACAAAGAATTGCAATCAAGCAAGCAAATAAGAAAGAATGATCATACATGTGTGATTATGCATTTTTTTATGTGAACACACCATGGCATCAAAGCATTCGAACAATTGGAACTTACATGGATCATAAAAGCTGAAGAAAAACAGAATGTGAAACACTTATTTACATGATAATCAACGACTTTGAACATGGTGTAACACGGTGGGAGAACTGACTTTAAACAATGTTGCGGGTAGCAAGAGTCGCCACCGACTTTTATTTTATCCATAAGGAAAGGTTATAAAAGAACAGGAAAGACCTTAGAGAATATTTTGGGTCCGGGGGGTAGGTTATGAAAAGGGAAGGTATTAGCATCCTTTTCATCCATGGTTATCCATGGGCTCTTAGGTACTTAAGCTCACTTTAAATTGTTTTTTGAAAGTGTAGTGTGTGAATAGAAAATTTTCAGAATAGTTAATAAATAATCCATGTAAGGATGTGTTAAAAACTTGTTTGAAAATTTGTTTGAAATTTGTTTAAGTGTGAAAAAGTTTTGAAGTGAGCAAATACCTAGGAGTAACCTACCCTAATGTTTAAAGTCTTTCTTGTTCTTTTTCCTTTCCTTGGTAAGACTATCCCTACTATTAAGAAGTAGGTAGTCCTTACTTTGGATGTAAAGGGACATGTGAGGGACAATTTGATTTTGAAGGCCATGGTGGGGTGTAATAAGCATAAAGAAGGGACTATCATCATTTATTTCGAATGGGACTCGATTCGTAAAGGCAACCATAAGGGACTTTGATGATTTTCTTTCGAGGGACTTGCTTTATACACCCCACTTAACCATTATTCGTAGGCAACTTGAGGGATAACCTTAGAAAGTGAGACGGCGATTTAAAATCGACTTACGTGTGTGTCGTGTTTAATTTAATTATCTTATATTAAAAATTATCTAGATTTATTTTTAAATAACAAACAGGTTTTGTCACTCCCTAATTACTAACCATAACAATAATAATTAAATAATTACAAATTTACATCCAGGAACAATTACATAATAATTACAAAATAAATAGCAAATAAATAAATATAATAGCAAGATATAAATAATAAATAAATAAATAAATAAGCAAATTATAATTAGGGGTTAGTAGCAATAATAATAATAATAAAAATTAGCAATAAACAAGGTTAGAAACATAGAATAATACATAATAATATGGTTAGTAATAAAAAATTAATTAAAAGGTTAATAAAATTGTAACAAGCAAAAATTAGTAACAATATAGTTAATAGTAATAATAGGAACCAAAAATATTATAAGAACAAAATAATAAAAAATACACAACTAAATAATTTTTTATTTATGTAATAATTATTAAATTATTTTTAAATGTATTATAATTACAAAGTTTAATTATTATAAACATATATAACATTTATTAAGAAAAAGATGGATTTAAATATCATATTTAAAATTTAATTCTATTAGTTATTATATTTACAAATTATTTTTAACTATATACAAAAATATAATTAAATTATTTCTAAACATTAAAAGAAAATTAATTTGAATTATAAATATATTTACAAAATTTATTATAATAAATATAATTATATTAGGACTTAGAAAAATAAGATTATTAAAAAAATAGAATTAAGTTTTTTTTATTTGTAAAATAAATTAAGGTTTATTTTTTAAAGTTTGATGGAATTAATCTAAACCTAATTACCTAATTTATTTACAAACATATGTACAATTTTTAAAATAATAAGATAATGACATATTAACAAATTATTATTTTTTAGTAAAAGAAACAAATATAAGTTTAACCTAATATAAATATATTATTTTGAATTTTCTGGATTTTTCTTTAAAATAAAATATTAATTAAACAATAATAAGAAAAAGAAGAAAAATATAAGAAAATAGAAAAGAAAAAAAGAACCTGCTGGGATTTGATCCCAAGACCTCAGGCTTGCAAACAACAACCATAACCACTAAGCCATCCATGCGCAGGTGAGAGATGAGTGAAAGAGATTTGTTTTGTTCCTTATGATGCAAAATCCAGAAAAAATATAAGAAACAAAAGGCCTGGGGTGGATTCGTACCCAGGACCTTTCAGTGACAAGCATGCATACGTAACCGCCTGGCTGGGAGAGCCTTCCTGTCAGCTTGTTGGCCTTGAATCATTATATATTAAGCCTTCTATGATCCTGAAAATAAAACAAAAAATAATGGCCCCAGCATGATTCGAACCATGGCCCTTTCATCAAATACACACGCACCCTTCCACTGGGACAAGCATCAAGCTTGTGAATTAAACAGAAACAAAATTATAATATTTTAAAACAAAATTTGAATATGAATTTTCGCGCGCCAGCCAAGCTTCGTCTTCAACCTCTCATCCTTCGAATTTTGCTGCGATTTCTTCCACGAATTTTCCTGCGAAAATGAAACCCTAACAAAACCTACGAAAACGAAACTCAAGCAAAACCACATTGATTCATGAAATTGGCTAGTGATTTATGATTCTCACAATTCACACAACAATTCTACGTTTCCACAATTTATTTATATTCATTCAAACGATAAACCCTAATTGGAGGTTATGAACCCTAATATGGCATCTCACGAATTAGGCACTGGTTCTTGATCTTTCCTGCCCAGAAACAGTCTACACAACATCTTAAACAACATTAGACAATCAAAATTCATTTAAATGCAGTGAATTATGGCAATCAAAAAAAAAGTTTCAAGCAAGAACAATGCTTCGGGTTCATCATATGTGCATGAATGGGATGCGTTTGAGGGTTGCTTTCGACTCAATGATGACCAAGGAAAATAGCCATGTCCTTATTTTACCTTGTAGAGCCTTGGATAAGAGAATCCGAATTGCACTTTTCTTATGAATTTTTGAATTATGAACTCACCCTTGGCTGCTGCAAATTCGTGCCCTCTTGCTAGGTTTATGTTAAGCATATATACATGAGTGAATTAGGTCAGAAATATGACTTGGTTATGTGAAAATTTGGATCAAAAAAGATTGAAAAAGATCAAGTTGTAAAAGTCAAATATTTGCTCTTGAATGCTTGCTATTTTTGGAGAGATCACATGATTTCATTCCTCTTTGACTCCAATCAATAATTATGAATTTCTAGAAACAATATCTTCACCCAAAAATAGATTTTCATATTTTATATTTATTTAAAATGATTTTTATGAATTAAATCAATAATAAATAAATAAAAAATAATAAAAATGCTGAATTTTGGTCAATTGGGTCGTGCACAATATCATGAGATGGATTGGGTCATAAATTAGGCAGCCCATTTGGAAAGAAATACTTCTAAGCCTCCATTTTCAACATAAACCATCACAAAATTGCCCAACTTTGCAAGGACACATCTCCCTCAATTTTAAAGGTATGAGGGTGTTCTTGGACTTTTTGGAAAGCTTGAAGAGTCCTCTAAACAACCCCATTGGTTTCAGGTCCATATCATTTACCAATATCAAGTTATGCCCTTTTGAAGTTGTTGACTTTTTGTTGACTTTTGAAATGACCTATAATGTCTTAGCTCATATCTTTCAAATGAAGCATTTTTGGGCTTAACCTTCAACATCAAAGTTGTAGAGAATTCAATTTCCTTCAAAATGAGCTTTGGATGGAGACTTGGTGATGAAGTATGTGAAAGTTATGCCTGGTCAAAGTTCAGTTGACTTTTACTGAGGAAACCCTAATTTAGAAACTCCTGATTATTGATGATCTGGAATCTCCTTGATGAATCATGATCAACCCTTGATCAAATGATGAATTTTACTTCATATAATTGATGTTGGAAAAAAATCATGAAGTTTGACTTTGGTTTGACCACAGTTGACCTCAGTTTGACTTTTTAACTGTATTAACTGATTTTGACTTATCTGATCATCTGACTGAGCAAACTTTTGAGAAAAGTCTTGAAACTTGTCATGGAGATTCTTATACACATATAAGATGTTATGAAACTCACTTGAGGCATTGGAAGTCCATTTAGCCTTATTAAAGTCAAAACCCTAGTTTTGGATGAACTGCTTAGGAGGTGCATTGTCTGAGGGAATTGTCAACTTCTTTGACCAATTGTGAACTTTGTGAACCTTGTGAATCTTCATAAACTGTCTTGTGAACCTCATGGGAGGCATTGTGAAGCTTGTGAACCTTGTGAACCTCATGAAGTGGCTTTGTAGACCTCATGACCCTCAGGAAAGCTTTGTAATCTTTGTGAAACTTGTGAACCTTGTGAACCTTCAAGAAGTAACCTATGTACTTCATGAACCTCATGAAAGGTTTTGTAAATGTTGAGAAGCTTGTGAACCTTGTGAACCTTCTTAGAACACAAAGTCTTGTATTGTGAGGGCAAATTTTGGGGTGCAACAGCTGCCCCTGTTCAATTTTCTGAAACCTGAGGGGTTAGATTGGTATATTTGCCAGCCGTAACCTGGAAGGTTGAAGGGGATTGAACACAAAAGCCCAAAAATTTGCACTCACCAGTGCATAGAGTGTTATTGATGGTTGGTTGAACATGATTGAGTGGGCTTAAAGATGCCACTAGGGGAAAGTTCTTCAACAGTATAATGAGAGTTGTCAGGGGTTTGGAGTGATACTGATGTAACAGCATGTCTTCATGAGGATAAAGAAATCAATAATGATAACCCTAAAGCAGTCTTGAAGAAATAACATGATTTCAGGAGGATAGAGCAATCAATAATGATAACTCTAAAGCAGTCTTGAAAATACGATTCAGGAGGATAGAGCAATGATAACTCTAAAGCAGTCTTGAAGCAATGATTTCAGGAGGATAGAGCAATGGATAGCTCTAAAGCAGTCTTGAAATAATGATATGACTCCAGGAGGATAGAGCAATGATCACTCTAAAGCAGTCTTGAAGTAATGATGTGATATGTCTTCAGGAGGATAGAGCACTGGATAGCTCTAAAGCAGTCTTGAAGCAATGATTTCAGGAGGATAGAGCAATGGATAGCTCTAAAGCAGTCTTGAAATAATGATATGACTCCAGGAGGATAGAGCAATGATCACTCTAAAGCAGTCTTGAAGTAATGATGTGATATGTCTTCAGGAGGATAGAGCACTGGATAGCTCTAAAGCAGTCTTGAAGCAATGATTTCAGGAGGATAGAGCAATGGATAGCTCTAAAGCAGTCTTGAAATAATGATATGACTCCAGGAGGATAGAGCAATGATCACTCTAAAGCAGTCTTGAAGTCATGAGAAGTTATCAGGAGGATAAATTAACCCTGAGGTTACAATAAAGCAGTCCCAAAGTAATAAGCAGCTCATTAGGAGGATAAAGTAACCCTGAAGTTACAATAAAGCAATCCTGGAGACCATAAGTTTGTTTGTTGGATAATTAACCTGAAACAAGGTAGCTTTCGTATAATAACATTAGTTTATGCTTTATGTATGCATGTATGATATGATACTGCCGGAAGCGTCTGGATATCTTCGTACAACAACTGCTGGCCAGGGAAAATAAATCCCGATTCGTTGTTGAAGAATATATAACCCTCTGTCTGCTGGGGATAACATAGTATAAATGGCCTCCCGTATGCTGGAGATAACATGGTATGGATAACCTCCCGTTGTTGGGGATGGTAAGGTATAGATATAACCTCCCGTTGTTGGGGATGGTAAGGTATATATAACCTTCGTATTCGTTTGATAGTAGGATAAGTATAACATCCCGTCTTCGTTCGTCGTACCCTTATTGGAAAGTAATTTCCCGAATATCCGTATGAGGATAAAAGAGATGGATATAAATTCCAGGGGAGGTAAGACTTTATGAAGATGGATTCGTCCTACTGAGGGTTTGTAACTGTCTTGTAAAGGTGAATTGGCGAAGCTTCGTTGAGATCCTTCCCTCGTTCATCCTTAGTAAATACTATTACTGCATTTTCATGCATTTCTGGTAAACATTAATCATATTAAAAGCATACATGCATTTCTGGTAAACATCAATCATATTCAAAAGCATACATACATTCAAACACAACCAATGGACGTTTCGCTTATGTAGATAGGGTAAAAGTAAATCTGGATTCAAAAGATTGAATTATATCAAAAAGTGACCCATACACGGGTAAGTTTGTACAAGGAGACATAAACCCTAGTAAGAGGATTTATTCATAAAGTTTTACAAAAGAGAATCAGCTATGTGGGAAACAATCCTATTGAGTTTCAATTCTACTATTGCCCTTCAAGTATCTCATCTTCTTGCTGTTGAGACGGAAATGATCGAATTGAGCTTTATCTGTTCGAGCTTGAGTAAGTAGTACAACTGGTTGTAGTTTCATGGGTGATCTAAACGAGACATAGTCATACGCTTTAATCCCTAATTTTTGCCTGGATTGCCCTTTCAGGTTTTCAATCCACCGGGATACCCTTTTTTGCCCAAGCCGCCTTTTCAGGTTTTCGACTTGCCGGGTGTACATCTTTTTATATATATCCCTAATTTTTGCCCAAACCCTTTTGGTTTGCCGGGATGCCCTTATTTTTGCCTAGGCCTGTCAACCTAGCGGGTCTCTTTTTATGCGTAGTATTTTTTAACTATGTCTGCGTTTACAGGCTGTGGGAAGTCTTCACCATCCATTGTAGTCAGTATCATGGCACCTCCTGAGAATACTGTCTTGACTACAAATGGTCCTTCATATGTTGGAGTCCACTTGCCCCTAGGATCACCCTGTGGTAATATGATACGCTTGATTACCAAGTCACCAGCCTGATATACCTTTGGCTTAACCTTCTTGTTAAAAGCTTTGATCATTCGTTTTTGGTACATCTGGCCATGACAAACTGCTGCTAATCTCTTTTCATCAATCAAATTTATCTGGTCCAGCCGAGTCTGAATCCACTCATCTCATCCAAGCATGCATCCTTCATAATTCTCAAGGAGGGGATCTGAACTTCAATGGGCAGAACTGCTTCCATACCATAGACTAAGGAGAATGGGGTTGCCCCTGTTGAAGTACGTATTGTAGTACGATAACCATGAAGAGCGAATGGTAACATCTCATGCCAATCCTTGTAAGTGACAGTCATCTTCTGTACAATCTTCTTAATGTTCTTATTAGCAGCTTCAACTGCCCCATTCATCTTTGGACGATACGGAGAAGAGTTGTGATGCTTAATCTTGAACTGCGTGCAGAGATCAGTGATCATAGTGTTGTTCAGATTAGAGCCATTGTCAGTGATAATCCTTTCAGGGATGCCATACCTACATATGAGATTATTCTTAATGAACCGAGCCACAACATTCTTAGTCACAGATGCAAATGAAGCTGCCTCTACCCACTTCGTGAAATAATCAATAGCAACCAGAATGAAACGATGCCCATTAGAAGCAGTAGGCTTGATCTCACCAATCATATCAATGCCCCACATGGCAAAAGGCCAAGGAGCAGTCAGCACATTCAATGGTGATGGAGGTACATGAACCTTATCAGCATAAATTTGACACTTGTGACATGTTCTGGAGTGTTGATAGCAATCAGCTTCCATGGTAGACCAATAGTAACCTGCTCTCAATATCTTTTTTGCCATAGTATGACCACTAGAATGAGTGCCAAAGGTCCCATCATGCATCTCTTCCATAATTTCTGTAGCTTCCTTCTTATCCACACAACGAAGCATAGTTGAATCATGATTACGCTTATACAGAATCCCATTACTCAAAAAGAACTTAGCAGAGAACCTCCTCAGAAACTTCCTATCTTTGACAGATGCCCCTTCAGGAAACTCCTGAGCTTCAAGATATCTTTTCACTTCATAGAACCAAGGCTTCTCCTCTGCCCCTTCAGTGTCAATCTCATTGCAGTATGCAGGCTTTTCAAATCTATCAATAGTAATCTTGGGAGCTTCATCATCCCAGCTGATCTCAAACATAGATGCCATGGTGGCCAATGCATCTGCCAACTGATTCTCTCTTCGTGGAATATGTCCAAAGGTAATCTCTTTGAAATGTGGGATCAAAGACAACACATGCTCCCTGTAAGGAATGAGATTATCATGCTTGGTATCCCAATCTCCTTTAATCTGACTTACTACCAGGGCTGAATCTCCATACACATCAAGGAACTGAATCTTCATATCAACAGCAACTTTAATACCCATGATACATGCCTCATACTCAGCTATGTTATTGGTACAGTAGAAACAAAGTCTGGCAGTAATCGGGGTATGACAACCTTCAGGGGAACTAATCACAACACCAATACCATTACCATGTGCATTAGAGGCACCATCAAAAACCATAGTCCATCGGGATCCTTGTTCAGGTCCGTCATATTGTCCAGGTTCTTTGGTAATAGTCATAATGTCTTCATCAGGGAACTCAAAATTCATTGACTGGTAGTCATCTACTGCTTGATGAGCCAAATGATCAGCAACAACACTTCCTTTGATGGCCTTCTGAGTAGTATACTGTATATCATATTCTGTTAAGATCATTTGCCATCTTGCAATTCTTCCAGAGAGAGCAGGTTTCTCAAATATGTACTTGATTGGATCCATCTTTGAAATCAACAAGGTAGTATGGGTCAACATATACTGTCTTAGTCGGCGAGCAGCCCATGCCAAAGCGCAACAAGTTTTCTCGAGCAGTGAGTATCTTGTTTCACAATCGGTAAACTTTTTGCTAAGGTAGTATATTGCCTGCTCTTTTCGACCAGACTCGTCATGTTGCCCCAACACACACCCCATTGAGTTGTCTAACACTGTTAAGTACATGATCAAGGGTCTTCCATCAACCGGTGGCATCAAAATTGGTGGCTCTAGTAGATATCTCTTAATTTCATCAAAGGCAGTTTGGCATTCATCATTCCATTCCATCACCTGATCTTTCTTCAACAACTTGAAGATTGGCTCACAGATGGTAGTTAATTGGGAAATAAATCTTGCAATGTAGTTCAATCGTCCCAAGAAACCTCTAACCTCCTTCTCAGTACGGGGAGCTGGCATCTCTCGTATAGCTTTCACTTTTGCAGGATCCACTTCAATACCTTTTCCACTGACAATGAAACCCAGGAGTTTACCAGATCTAACTCCAAAAGTACACTTGTTTGGATTTAATCTCAACTTGTATTTCTTCAACCTCTCAAACAACTTGTGCAGATGATCAAGATGTTGCTCTTCATTCTGAGATCTGGCTATCATATCATCCACATATACCTCTATCTCATGATGAATCATATCATGAAACAAAGCCACCATAGCACGCTGATATGTTGCCCCTGCATTCTTCAAACCAAATGGCATTACCTTATAGCAAAAGGTGCCCCACTGTGTCACAAATGTTGTCTTCTCCATATCTTCAGGTGCCATCTTGATTTTATTGTAACCAGAGAACCCATCCATAAAAGAGAATACCTTATGCTGAGCAGTGTTGTCTACCAGAATATCAATATGAGGAAGTGGAAAGTCATCTTTGGGGCTAGCCTTGTTCAAATCTCTGTAGTCCACACACATACGTACCTTACCATCTTTCTTAGGAACCGGTACCACATTTGCAACCCACTGAGGATAAGAAGTCACGGCCAAGAACCCTGCATTGAACTGCTTCATTACCTCTGCCTTGATCTTTTCTGACATTTCAGGACGCATACGACGAACCTTCTGCTTCTTTGGACGACAATCTTCTTTCACTGGCAACCGGTGAACCACAATGTCTGTATCCAACCCTGGCATATCTTCATAAGACCAAGCAAAAATCTCCACATAGTCACGTAACATCTGAATCAACCTGCTCTTGACACTGTCTTCTAAATCAGCCCCTACCTTGACCTCTTTTCTGTCTTCCTCAGTTCCCAGATTCACAACTTCGACTGGCTCTTCATGTGGCTGTATAGCTTTCTCTTCTTGTTGTAACAACCTAGCAAGCTCTACAGGTATTTCACAATCGTCCTCATTTCCGTCTTCAGTTTGATAGATCGGATTCTCGAAATTGTAATTGGCAATAGTAGAACTGTTATCAACAGGATCCAGAGTGGATGAGGATCTGCATTTAGTGATGTGGGTGTGTGTAAGAACACATAGCTGATAAAGCAAAAATAAAGAAAAGAAAGACAAGGAACACAATATTTACTAAAACGAAACGTCCACTGATTTTATTGAATGAAGTATGCAAATGAAATGACAGCCCGTAACAAGCACACCATTGTGCCCCGGGTAAGGCACATGGCTTGAAAGTTTTATTGTTCAGAAATTACAAATGTAAAAAAACACAACACAGTAATAGTATTTACTCCTGACTAAAGGAGATAGGGATAACATCTTCAGCTTTCCAATTATTGAGTCCAGCACCCACAGTAGGAAAAATCCATGCATCCAAGTTGTAGTCTTCATCTTGATCTCCCATAACATTGATGACCCCTTGATTGGTGATACGAGCAGCACGAGCACGACGAACAGTCTTCTGGGACTCTGCAGTGAAACCCAAACCAAACTTGTCAGACTTGTACGGAATATCAGGAAGCTGACCCCAAATAGTACAACCACCTTCATCCACTACAGCTCTAGCATCATTGAGGGAGGCCATTGCCATTGTTGGAGATTTCCTGATGACCACAGGAACTTTCTTCACAGCAGGAGGAGCCACACAATCATTACCAACCCAGGGAACCACTTCAAATGACTGACATGGAGTCTCAATGTATTCACCTTCTACTTCCAGATACTTGAAAGTGTTTACATGGCTGACAAAGTATTCTTCCTCTCCAAAGACAGTAACAACCTTTCCATTCACCGGATATCTCAACTTTTGGTGTAATGTAGAGGTCACAGCACCTGCCCCATGGATCCAGGGACGACCAAGCAGACAAGAGTACGAAGGACGAATATCCATCACATAGAATGTAGCAGTAAACACCTGAGAGCCAACCTTGATTGGAAGATCCATTTCTCCATGCACTACTCTTCTAGAACCATCAAAAGCCTTTACCACAATATTACTGGGCTTCAACACCGTATCTTCAGGACTCAGCTTATTCAGGACTTCCTTGGGCAACACATTCAGAGATGAACCATTGTCTATCAGCACATGTGACAGGGTAGTGCCCCTGCATTCAATTGAAATATGCAAGGCCCTGTTATGATCCCTCTTGGCAGGGGTCAAATCAGCATCAGAGAATCCTAACCCGTTGTCATAGGTCAGGTGAGCAACACAGTTTTCAAATTGGTCTACAGAAATTGCACTGGGCACATGAGCAGACTTCAGAAACTTGATCAAGGACTTGGCATGAGCCTCAGAACACAGCAACAAGGATAACATAGAGATCTTTGAGGGAGTATGCCCCAATTGGTCAACAATGTCATAATCACTCTTGCGAATGATTTTCAATACTTCTTCCATCTGCTTAGAGAGATCATCAGCAGCTGGCACATCAGTAGATACAGGCTCAATAACAGGCCCTTTGCCCCGAGCATCAGTGGTGGAAGTAGCAGCAGGAGTAACTGCACTCTTAGAAGCAACTGGAGGAGAGAAGACTCTTCCACTACGAGTGATCTTGCTAGATCCAGCAATATTATCAATGTCAATAGGCACATCAGGTAAAGGCTCCTGCTTAACACCATGGATGTAGACATCAGACCCATAATGCCAAGGCACAGCTTTGTCAGATGTATAAGGAATAGGACCAGGAGTGGTAATGATCAGAGGAGCCACTCTGGCTTCAGCAACAACTTTCACAGGACCTTCAGCAGTAATCTTGATTGGGCCCTGATGAGTGATTTTAATGGGACCCTTTGAAGTGATTCTTACCGGTACTTTGTCAACCATATCAACCTCTTCAATCTTCTTACCCTGAGTCAGATGATCCACCATATCTTCTACAGATGCTGGTCTTCTTTCAAACACTATAGTATACTTATCCATGAGACGTTGAATTCCATCTCTCATAATGAAGCAACTATCTGGTTTATAGGTACAATACAGACAATCTTCACGACAACCTGGAAAGATCCCAGCTTGTACTAACCTCTTTTTGATAACGGACAATGGTGTGGTCAACTCCATAACTGAATAGACATGCAGATCTTCATCAATGTCTTCATCAATGGCATTGACAGTCTTCTCGTGATTTGGCAGTGGTGCTGTAATCACATTTGGTGGATCAAATTCAATTTCTCCAGCATCAATCATATCTTGAATTTTGTTCTTCAAGACCCAGCAGTTATTAGTATCATGTCCTGGACAGTTTGAATGATATGCACATCGTGCATTGGGATTGTACTTGGGAGAGGTAACATTGGGATTCTGAGGAGCCTCTCTCAGGGTAATAAGTTCAGCCTTCAACAAGTGTTGCAATGCCTGAGCCATTGACATGTTGATCTTCGTGAACTGTCTTCTAGCCCTCTGTTGGTTGCCCTGAGGCTGCTCTGTTGTTGCAGGAGTTGGATTTGAAATATGAACTGCACTAACAGACTGATGCCTTCTGTTACGATCAGGTTGACCATAAACAGCATTGGATTCTTTCTTCCCAGTGGGAGGCTTCTTTGCAGCACCTGATGAAGAAGTGCCCACTTGGATCTTACCATTCTTGATACCATTCTCTACTCGCTCTCCTGTCATGATCAACTCAGTGAAGCCAGATGATGAGCTTCCAATGAGATGACTGTAAAACGGACCATTCAGCGTACACATGAACATATCAACTAGTTCCCTGTCAGTCAAAGGGGGTTGAACTCTTCCAGCTAAGTCTCTCCATTTCTGAGCATACTCCTTAAAACTTTCTTTGGCACCCATGGACATGCTCTGAAGCTGCATGCGAGTGGGGGCTAAGTCAGCATTGTATTGATACTGCTTGTAGAAAGCTTCAGCAAGGTCATTCCAATCTCTGATGTTGATACTCTCCAACTGATAATACCACTCCAACTGAGCTCCAGATAAGCTCTCTTGAAAGAAATGGATCCACAATTTCTTGTCAGCAGTGTGAGGTTGAATCCTTCTGACATAAGACCTTAAGTGCAGCTTGGGACAAGAGACCCCATCATAAACAACAAAGGTAGGAACTTTGAAACCAATGGGTATCACAACCCCAGATATCAGACTCAAATCTTCAAAATCCAGCCCAGATGATTTCTGCAATTCCATAGCATCCATCCTATCCACCAGCATCTTGAATTTGTCTTCATTAGGCTCATGGTAGTAATTAGCCTCAGAATCAGAGTCCCCTATAGTGTTGTGGAGACTGCCTCTCTCTTTCTCAGATTCCTCAGATTCATAGTCATCAATTTGTTCCTTGGTCTTGACAGGACCCTTGAACCTTCTTCCCATGTTGAGCAACCCAGCAGACCTTCTAGTCTTCTTAGTCTTCTTGGCCAGCAGTGCCTTCAAATCATCTTGCCCCTTGGACAGGTTCAAGATCAGCTCTTGGAACTGTGCATTTTGTGCCTGAAGATCCTTAACTGATTGTTCAAGAGCCATTGCTGAAATAAACAGCGAGAAGATGAGAAACCTGTGCACAATTATAAACCTGTGATGCAATGAAATGATATGGGAATGCATATGCAATGTTTTCAAGGACCGCAGAATTTAAATTTGCTTAAACAAACAAGAAAGTAACTTTTTATTAGTAATAACTTGTTTTGCCTTTTAGGCTTACAAAAATGGAAATGAAATTAGTACAAAAGATGGGATTTTAAGTCTCCCATGGACGTTTCCTCTTTGTGTTGAGGTATGAGTTGAGGTTTCGTTCCTCGTGAAGTTGCTTTGTGAGCTCTAGGATTCTTGCTTGGCTTGCTTTGTAATGAGCCTCGAAAGTATCCCTTTGCTCCTTCAGTTGGATCCATGATCTCTGCAAGTCTTCCATATCAGTAGGCATGTCTGGGTGAAGGATGGTATAAGCAGTGTCTCCTTCAGCAACAGGTTCCATGGTAACTGGTAGGACGGCAGGATATGGCATCATGAGTGTCTGAGCACGAGATCGTACCCATCTGAGATAAGCCTCCATAGGAATGGTATACTTAGGCTCCAGTGTCTTGCTGTCAATCCTGTTTACCTTTCCCCAAGCTCGTATGAATCTCTGACGGTAATCCTGAAGATCGTTGTCATAATCAAACACAATGCCCTGAATCAACATGTCATGTGGACCATCACTCCGAGCGTAACCAAACTGTCGTAAAGCTAGGGAGGGGTTGTAGGTGATGCCTCCTCTTATGCCTAGAAGTGGCACATTAGGAAACTCCCCACAACGGTCAATGATGGTGACATTCTCCATAGATCTGGAGCACCAATGGATATCTGAGTGAGAAAGTGACATGATCCTCTTGGACCATCTGAACCCTTGCTCATTCTTCATTACTGAGCGAGGAAGGTGAGAAATAAACCACCTAGATAGCAAAGGTATGCAGCACATCAAAGTTCCTCTTGCCCTTGTAGTACGGGTGTGAAGAGAATGTAGGATGTCTCCAAGCAATGTAGGCACTGGATTGTGACTCAGGAAAATGTTGATGGCATGAACATCTATGAACTGATCTGGATTGGGGAACAATACTAAGCCATATATCAGCAAGGCTAAGATCTCCTCAAAAGCATCATAGCTCATAGCCTTCAAGAACATCTGAGCTTTATCCATTAATACCTTAGCGAGAATACCCTTGACTCCACTTCTCGTTTCTAGAACAATGTCAGACTTCTTCAGATGTAGGGCTGCAGCAATAACCTCTGGTTTGGGCTCCTTCTCCAAGCCTGTGAAGGGTCTTTGATCAAGAACAAGTATACCCAGAAGCTTAGAGAACTCCTCCATGGTAGGGACTAACTGATAGTCGGGGAATGTGAAACAGTGATGTTTAGGATCAAAGAACTGGAACAGGACACTCATCACGTCTTCATTGAACCCTGAAGTGACTAGATCCAATAGGTGACCATGTCTCTTGTTGAACCGGGAGTGATCAGACACTTGAGAAACCAACTCTTTAAGCTTGGGAGGTATTCCTACAAAGTTAATCCTGATGGTGTTTCTACGAACTGAAGCCATGACCTGCAACAAAGAACAAAGATAAATCCCTTGGTCCTTGAAATGGTTAGGGAAAATGGTATGCTCATGATGCATGATGATGTCATGATGTTATGCTCAATCACAAACATGTGGCACACACAAACAAGTCACACCATAGCCCTAGGTTTAAAGGCTTGCATGAGGTTCAAAGGTAAGTACCCTCCCCTGAAGTTAGATGGTTCATCCTGTCCTACAAAAGTAACCAGGTTCTAAGGGATCTCAATATCATTGATCCTTCACAAGGGTGGTTGATCAGAAGGCAACTTACTTGCCAACCAAAACCCTCCAAGTTTAAGATCTCAATGAGCGTAGTATCGAGTGTCAACCAACTTCAGTCTGCACTAAAGCCGGCTACCTCACTACTTTCTAAAGGCCAAGATGAGTTAACTAGGGTTCTAAAAGTTAGTTAGTGCATTGACAACATATGGCAGCCTCAATATTATCCTCAACTTGACTTAAGGAATATAAGCACCAACCAAGAAGTCGCACTAACTATGGCCACCAGATCAACCGTATCGATATACGTCGTACAGTTTCCTTGGTCTACTGCCATTTACCTAAGGTACACTAGATCCGGGTTAGGACCTTTCACACATAAGAGCACCCCAACAAGTAATATAAAACAAACAAGGCAAACAATTCAAAGTGATCTTAATTCCTAAGGGTACCCCTCTTTAATTTAGCTCCCCAGCAGAGTCGCCAGTTCTGTAACACGGTGGGAGAACTGACTTTAAACAATGTTGCGGGTAGCAAGAGTCGCCACCGACTTTTATTTTATCCATAAGGAAAGGTTATAAAAGAACAGGAAAGACCTTAGAGAATATTTTGGGTCCGGGGGGTAGGTTATGAAAAGGGAAGGTATTAGCATCCTTTTCATCCATGGTTATCCATGGGCTCTTAGGTACTTAAGCTCACTTTAAATTGTTTTTTGAAAGTGTAGTGTGTGAATAGAAAATTTTCAGAATAGTTAATAAATAATCCATGTAAGGATGTGTTAAAAACTTGTTTGAAAATTTGTTTGAAATTTGTTTAAGTGTGAAAAAGTTTTGAAGTGAGCAAGTACCTAGGAGTAACCTACCCTAATGTTTAAAGTCTTTCTTGTTCTTTTTCCTTTCCTTGGTAAGACTATCCCTACTATTAAGAAGTAGGTAGTCCTTACTTTGGATGTAAAGGGACATGTGAGGGACAATTTGATTTTGAAGGCCATGGTGGGGTGTAATAAGCATAAAGAAGGGACTATCATCATTTATTTCGAATGGGACTCGATTCGTAAAGGCAACCATAAGGGACTTTGATGATTTTCTTTCGAGGGACTTGCTTTATACACCCCACTTAACCATTATTCGTAGGCAACTTGAGGGATAACCTTAGAAAGTGAGACGGCGATTTAAAATCGACTTACGTGTGTGTCGTGTTTAATTTAATTATCTTATATTAAAAATTATCTAGATTTATTTTTAAATAACAAACAGGTTTTGTCACTCCCTAATTACTAACCATAACAATAATAATTAAATAATTACAAATTTACATCCAGGAACAATTACATAATAATTACAAAATAAATAGCAAATAAATAAATATAATAGCAAGATATAAATAATAAATAAATAAATAAGCAAATTATAATTAGGGGTTAGTAGCAATAATAATAATAAAAATTAGCAATAAACAAGGTTAGAAACATAGAATAATACATAATAATATGGTTAGTAATAAAAAATTAATTAAAAGGTTAATAAAATTGTAACAAGCAAAAATTAGTAACAATATAGTTAATAGTAATAATAGGAACCAAAAATATTATAAGAACAAAATAATAAAAAATACACAACTAAATAATTTTTTATTTATGTAATAATTATTAAATTATTTTTAAATGTATTATAATTACAAAGTTTAATTATTATAAACATATATAACATTTATTAAGAAAAAGATGGATTTAAATATCATATTTAAAATTTAATTCTATTAGTTATTATATTTACAAATTATTTTTAACTATATACAAAAATATAATTAAATTATTTCTAAACATTAAAAGAAAATTAATTTGAATTATAAATATATTTACAAAATTTATTATAATAAATATAATTATATTAGGACTTAGAAAAATAAGATTATTAAAAAAATAGAATTAAGTTTTTTTTATTTGTAAAATAAATTAAGGTTTATTTTTTAAAGTTTGATGGAATTAATCTAAACCTAATTACCTAATTTATTTACAAACATATGTACAATTTTTAAAATAATAAGATAATGACATATTAACAAATTATTATTTTTTAGTAAAAGAAACAAATATAAGTTTAACCTAATATAAATATATTATTTTGAATTTTCTGGATTTTTCTTTAAAATAAAATATTAATTAAACAATAATAAGAAAAAGAAGAAAAATATAAGAAAATAGAAAAGAAAAAAAGAACCTGCTGGGATTTGATCCCAAGACCTCAGGCTTGCAAACAACAACCATAACCACTAAGCCATCCATGCGCAGGTGAGAGATGAGTGAAAGAGATTTGTTTTGTTCCTTATGATGCAAAATCCAGAAAAAATATAAGAAACAAAAGGCCTGGGGTGGATTCGTACCCAGGACCTTTCAGTGACAAGCATGCATACGTAACCGCCTGGCTGGGAGAGCCTTCCTGTCAGCTTGTTGGCCTTGAATCATTATATATTAAGCCTTCTATGATCCTGAAAATAAAACAAAAAATAATGGCCCCAGCATGATTCGAACCATGGCCCTTTCATCAAATACACACGCACCCTTCCACTGGGACAAGCATCAAGCTTGTGAATTAAACAGAAACAAAATTATAATATTTTAAAACAAAATTTGAATATGAATTTTCGCGCGCCAGCCAAGCTTCGTCTTCAACCTCTCATCCTTCGAATTTTGCTGCGATTTCTTCCACGAATTTTCCTGCGAAAATGAAACCCTAACAAAACCTACGAAAACGAAACTCAAGCAAAACCACATTGATTCATGAAATTGGCTAGTGATTTATGATTCTCACAATTCACACAACAATTCTACGTTTCCACAATTTATTTATATTCATTCAAACGATAAACCCTAATTGGAGGTTATGAACCCTAATATGGCATCTCACGAATTAGGCACTGGTTCTTGATCTTTCCTGCCCAGAAACAGTCTACACAACATCTTAAACAACATTAGACAATCAAAATTCATTTAAATGCAGTGAATTATGGCAATCAAAAAAAAAGTTTCAAGCAAGAACAATGCTTCGGGTTCATCATATGTGCATGAATGGGATGCGTTTGAGGGTTGCTTTCGACTCAATGATGACCAAGGAAAATAGCCATGTCCTTATTTTACCTTGTAGAGCCTTGGATAAGAGAATCCGAATTGCACTTTTCTTATGAATTTTTGAATTATGAACTCACCCTTGGCTGCTGCAAATTCGTGCCCTCTTGCTAGGTTTATGTTAAGCATATATACATGAGTGAATTAGGTCAGAAATATGACTTGGTTATGTGAAAATTTGGATCAAAAAAGATTGAAAAAGATCAAGTTGTAAAAGTCAAATATTTGCTCTTGAATGCTTGCTATTTTTGGAGAGATCACATGATTTCATTCCTCTTTGACTCCAATCAATAATTATGAATTTCTAGAAACAATATCTTCACCCAAAAATAGATTTTCATATTTTATATTTATTTAAAATGATTTTTATGAATTAAATCAATAATAAATAAATAAAAAATAATAAAAATGCTGAATTTTGGTCAATTGGGTCGTGCACAATATCATGAGATGGATTGGGTCATAAATTAGGCAGCCCATTTGGAAAGAAATACTTCTAAGCCTCCATTTTCAACATAAACCATCACAAAATTGCCCAACTTTGCAAGGACACATCTCCCTCAATTTTAAAGGTATGAGGGTGTTCTTGGACTTTTTGGAAAGCTTGAAGAGTCCTCTAAACAACCCCATTGGTTTCAGGTCCATATCATTTACCAATCTCAAGTTATGCCCTTTTGAAGTTGTTGACTTTTTGTTGACTTTTGAAATGACCTATAATGTCTTAGCTCATATCTTTCAAATGAAGCATTTTTGGGCTTAACCTTCAACATCAAAGTTGTAGAGAATTCAATTTCCTTCAAAATGAGCTTTGGATGGAGACTTGGTGATGAAGTATGTGAAAGTTATGCCTGGTCAAAGTTCAGTTGACTTTTACTGAGGAAACCCTAATTTAGAAACTCCTGATTATTGATGATCTGGAATCTCCTTGATGAATCATGATCAACCCTTGATCAAATGATGAATTTTACTTCATATAATTGATGTTGGAAAAAAATCATGAAGTTTGACTTTGGTTTGACCACAGTTGACCTCAGTTTGACTTTTTAACTGTATTAACTGATTTTGACTTATCTGATCATCTGACTGAGCAAACTTTTGAGAAAAGTCTTGAAACTTGTCATGGAGATTCTTATACACATATAAGATGTTATGAAACTCACTTGAGGCATTGGAAGTCCATTTAGCCTTATTAAAGTCAAAACCCTAGTTTTGGATGAACTGCTTAGGAGGTGCATTGTCTGAGGGAATTGTCAACTTCTTTGACCAATTGTGAACTTTGTGAACCTTGTGAATCTTCATAAACTGTCTTGTGAACCTCATGGGAGGCATTGTGAAGCTTGTGAACCTTGTGAACCTCATGAAGTGGCTTTGTAGACCTCATGACCCTCAGGAAAGCTTTGTAATCTTTGTGAAACTTGTGAACCTTGTGAACCTTCAAGAAGTAACCTATGTACTTCATGAACCTCATGAAAGGTTTTGTAAATGTTGAGAAGCTTGTGAACCTTGTGAACCTTCTTAGAACACAAAGTCTTGTATTGTGAGGGCAAATTTTGGGGTGCAACAGCTGCCCCTGTTCAATTTTCTGAAACCTGAGGGGTTAGATTGGTATATTTGCCAGCCGTAACCTGGAAGGTTGAAGGGGATTGAACACAAAAGCCCAAAAATTTGCACTCACCAGTGCATAGAGTGTTATTGATGGTTGGTTGAACATGATTGAGTGGGCTTAAAGATGCCACTAGGGGAAAGTTCTTCAACAGTATAATGAGAGTTGTCAGGGGTTTGGAGTGATACTGATGTAACAACATGTCTTCATGAGGATAAAGCAATCAATAATGATAACCCTAAAGCAGTCTTGAAGAAATAACATGATTTCAGGAGGATAGAGCAATCAATAATGATAACTCTAAAGCAGTCTTGAAAATACGATTCAGGAGGATAGAGCAATGATAACTCTAAAGCAGTCTTGAAGCAATGATTTCAGGAGGATAGAGCAATGGATAGCTCTAAAGCAGTCTTGAAATAATGATATGACTCCAGGAGGATAGAGCAATGATCACTCTAAAGCAGTCTTGAAGTAATGATGTGATATGTCTTCAGGAGGATAGAGCACTGGATAGCTCTAAAGCAGTCTTGAAGCAATGATTTCAGGAGGATAGAGCAATGGATAGCTCTAAAGCAGTCTTGAAATAATGATATGACTCCAGGAGGATAGAGCAATGATCACTCTAAAGCAGTCTTGAAGTAATGATGTGATATGTCTTCAGGAGGATAGAGCACTGGATAGCTCTAAAGCAGTCTTGAAGCAATGATTTCAGGAGGATAGAGCAATGGATAGCTCTAAAGCAGTCTTGAAATAATGATATGACTCCAGGAGGATAGAGCAATGATCACTCTAAAGCAGTCTTGAAGTCATGAGAAGTTATCAGGAGGATAAATTAACCCTGAGGTTACAATAAAGCAGTCCCAAAGTAATAAGCAGCTCATTAGGAGGATAAAGTAACCCTGAAGTTACAATAAAGCAATCCTGGAGACCATAAGTTTGTTTGTTGGATAATTAACCTGAAACAAGGTAGCTTTCGTATAATAACATTAGTTTATGCTTTATGTATGCATGTATGATATGATACTGCCGGAAGCGTCTGGATATCTTCGTACAACAACTGCTGGCCAGGGAAAATAAATCCCGATTCGTTGTTGAAGAATATATAACCCTCTGTCTGCTGGGGATAACATAGTATAAATGGCCTCCCGTATGCTGGAGATAACATGGTATGGATAACCTCCCGTTGTTGGGGATGGTAAGGTATAGATATAACCTCCCGTTGTTGGGGATGGTAAGGTATATATAACCTTCGTATTCGTTTGATAGTAGGATAAGTATAACATCCCATCTTCGTTCGTCGTACCCTTATTGGAAAGTAATTTCCCGAATATCCGTATGAGGATAAAAGAGATGGATATAAATTCCAGGGGAGGTAAGACTTTATGAAGATGGATTCGTCCTACTGAGGGTTTGTAACTGTCTTGTAAAGGTGAATTGGCGAAGCTTCGTTGAGATCCTTCCCTCGTTCATCCTTAGTAAATACTATTACTGCATTTTCATGCATTTCTGGTAAACATTAATCATATTAAAAGCATACATGCATTTCTGGTAAACATCAATCATATTCAAAAGCATACATACATTCAAACACAACCAATGGACGTTTCGCTTATGTAGATAGGGTAAAAGTAAATCTGGATTCAAAAGATTGAATTATATCAAAAAGTGACCCATACACGGGTAAGTTTGTACAAGGAGACATAAACCCTAGTAAGAGGATTTATTCATAAAGTTTTACAAAAGAGAATCAGCTATGTGGGAAACAATCCTATTGAGTTTCAATTCTACTATTGCCCTTCAAGTATCTCATCTTCTTGCTGTTGAGACGGAAATGATCGAATTGAGCTTTATCTGTTCGAGCTTGAGTAAGTAGTACAACTGGTTGTAGTTTCATGGGTGATCTAAACGAGACATAGTCATACGCTTTAATCCCTAATTTTTGCCTGGATTGCCCTTTCAGGTTTTCAATCCACCGGGATACCCTTTTTTGCCCAAGCCGCCTTTTCAGGTTTTCGACTTGCCGGGTGTACATCTTTTTATATATATCCCTAATTTTTGCCCAAACCCTTTTGGTTTGCCGGGATGCCCTTATTTTTGCCTAGGCCTGTCAACCTAGCGGGTCTCTTTTTATGCGTAGTATTTTTTAACTATGTCTGCGTTTACAGGCTGTGGGAAGTCTTCACCATCCATTGTAGTCAGTATCATGGCACCTCCTGAGAATACTGTCTTGACTACAAATGGTCCTTCATATGTTGGAGTCCACTTGCCCCTAGGATCACCCTGTGGTAATATGATACGCTTGATTACCAAGTCACCAGCCTGATATACCTTTGGCTTAACCTTCTTGTTAAAAGCTTTGATCATTCGTTTTTGGTACATCTGGCCATGACAAACTGCTGCTAATCTCTTTTCATCAATCAAATTTATCTGGTCCAGCCGAGTCTGAATCCACTCATCTCATCCAAGCCTGCATCCTTCATAATTCTCAAGGAGGGGATCTGAACTTCAATGGGCAGAACTGCTTCCATACCATAGACTAAGGAGAATGGGGTTGCCCCTGTTGAAGTACGTATTATAGTACGATAACCATGAAGAGCGAATGGTAACATCTCATGCCAATCCTTGTAAGTGACAGTCATCTTCTGTACAATCTTCTTAATGTTCTTATTAGCAGCTTCAACTGCCCCATTCATCTTTGGACGATACGGAGAAGAGTTGTGATGCTTAATCTTGAACTGCGTGCAGAGATCAGTGATCATAGTGTTGTTCAGATTAGAGCCATTGTCAGTGATAATCCTTTCAGGGATGCCATACCTACATATGAGATTATTCTTAATGAACCGAGCCACAACATTCTTAGTCACAGATGCAAATGAAGCTGCCTCTACCCACTTCGTGAAATAATCAATAGCAACCAGAATGAAACGATGCCCATTAGAAGCAGTAGGCTTGATCTCACCAATCATATCAATGCCCCACATGGCAAAAGGCCAAGGAGCAGTCAGCACATTCAATGGTGATGGAGGTACATGAACCTTATCAGCATAAATTTGACACTTGTGACATGTTCTGGAGTGTTGATAGCAATCAGCTTCCATGGTAGACCAATAGTAACCTGCTCTCAATATCTTTTTTGCCATAGTATGACCACTAGAATGAGTGCCAAAGGTCCCATCATGCATCTCTTCCATAATTTCTGTAGCTTCCTTCTTATCCACACAACGAAGCATAGTTGAATCATGATTACGCTTATACAGAATCCCATTACTCAAAAAGAACTTAGCAGAGAACCTCCTCAGAAACTTCCTATCTTTGACAGATGCCCCTTCAGGAAACTCCTGAGCTTCAAGATATCTTTTCACTTCATAGAACCAAGGCTTCTCCTCTGCCCCTTCAATGTCAATCTCATTGCAGTATGCAGGCTTTTCAAATCTATCAATAGTAATCTTGGGAGCTTCATCATCCCAGCTGATCTCAAACATAGATGCCATGGTGGCCAATGCATCTGCCAACTGATTCTCTCTTCGTGGAATATGTCCAAAGGTAATCTCTTTGAAATGTGGGATCAAAGACAACACATGCTCCCTGTAAGGAATGAGATTATCATGCTTGGTATCCCAATCTCCTTTAATCTGACTTACTACCAGGGCTGAATCTCCATACACATCAAGGAACTGAATCTTCATATCAACAGCAACTTTAATACCCATGATACATGCCTCATACTCAGCTATGTTATTGGTACAGTAGAAACAAAGTCTGGCAGTAATCGGGGTATGACAACCTTCAGGGGAACTAATCACAACACCAATACCATTACCATGTGCATTAGAGGCACCATCAAAAACCATAGTCCATCGGGATCCTTGTTCAGGTCCGTCATATTGTCCAGGTTCTTTGGTAATAGTCATAATGTCTTCATCAGGGAACTCAAAATTCATTGACTGGTAGTCATCTACTGCTTGATGAGCCAAATGATCAGCAACAACACTTCCTTTGATGGCCTTCTGAGTAGTATACTGTATATCATATTCTGTTAAGATCATTTGCCATCTTGCAATTCTTCCAGAGAGAGCAGGTTTCTCAAATATGTACTTGATTGGATCCATCTTTGAAATCAACAAGGTAGTATGGGTCAACATATACTGTCTTAGTCGGCGAGCAGCCCATGCCAAAGCGCAGCAAGTTTTCTCGAGCAGTGAGTATCTTGTTTCACAATCGGTAAACTTTTTGCTAAGGTAGTATATTGCCTGCTCTTTTCGACCAGACTCGTCATGTTGCCCCAACACACACCCCATTGAGTTGTCTAACACTGTTAAGTATGATTCGAACCAGCATGATTCGAACCATGGCCCCAGCATGATTCGAACCATGGCCCTTTCATCAAATACACACGCACCCTTCCACTGGGACAAGCATCAAGCTTGTGAATTAAACAGAAACAAAATTATAATATTTTAAAACAAAATTTGAATATGAATTTTCGCGCGCCAGCCAAGCTTCGTCTTCAACCTCTCATCCTTCGAATTTTGCTGCGATTTCTTCCACGAATTTTCCTGCGAAAATGAAACCCTAACAAAACCTACGAAAACGAAACTCAAGCAAAACCACATTGATTCATGAAATTAGCTAGTGATTTATGATTCTCACAATTCACACAACAATTCTACGTTTCCACAATTTATTTATATTCATTCAAACGATAAACCCTAATTGGAGGTTATGAACCCTAATATGGCATCTCACGAATTAGGCACTGGTTCTTGATCTTTCCTGCCCAGAAACAGTCTACACAACATCTTAAACAACATTAGACAATCAAAATTCATTTAAATGCAGTGAATTATGGCAATCAAAAAAAAAGTTTCAAGCAAGAACAATGCTTCGGGTTCATCATATGTGCATGAATGGGATGCGTTTGAGGGTTGCTTTCGACTCAATGATGACCAAGGAAAATAGCCATGTCCTTATTTTACCTTGTAGAGCCTTGGATAAGAGAATCCGAATTGCACTTTTCTTATGAATTTTTGAATTATGAACTCACCCTTGGCTGCTGCAAATTCGTGCCCTCTTGCTAGGTTTATGTTAAGCATATATACATGAGTGAATTAGGTCAGAAATATGACTTGGTTATGTGAAAATTTGGATCAAAAAAGATTGAAAAAGATCAAGTTGTAAAAGTCAAATATTTGCTCTTGAATGCTTGCTATTTTTGGAGAGATCACATGATTTCATTCCTCTTTGACTCCAATCAATAATTATGAATTTCTAGAAACAATATCTTCACCCAAAAATAGATTTTCATATTTTATATTTATTTAAAATGATTTTTATGAATTAAATCAATAATAAATAAATAAAAAATAATAAAAATGCTGAATTTTGGTCAATTGGGTCGTGCACAATATCATGAGATGGATTGGGTCATAAATTAGGCAGCCCATTTGGAAAGAAATACTTCTAAGCCTCCATTTTCAACATAAACCATCACAAAATTGCCCAGCTTTGCAAGGACACATCTCCCTCAATTTTAAAGGTATGAGGGTGTTCTTGGACTTTTTGGAAAGCTTGAAGAGTCCTCTAAACAACCCCATTGGTTTCAGGTCCATATCATTTACCAATCTCAAGTTATGCCCTTTTGAAGTTGTTGACTTTTTGTTGACTTTTGAAATGACCTATAATGTCTTAGCTCATATCTTTCAAATGAAGCATTTTTGGGCTTAACCTTCAACATCAAAGTTGTAGAGAATTCAATTTCCTTCAAAATGAGCTTTGGATGGAGACTTGGTGATGAAGTATGTGAAAGTTATGCCTGGTCAAAGTTCAGTTGACTTTTACTGAGGAAACCCTAATTTAGAAACTCCTGATTATTGATGATCTGGAATCTCCTTGATGAATCATGATCAACCCTTGATCAAATGATGAATTTTACTTCATATAATTGATGTTGGAAAAAAATCATGAAGTTTGACTTTGGTTTGACCACAGTTGACCTCAGTTTGACTTTTTAACTGTATTAACTGATTTTGACTTATCTGATCATCTGACTGAGCAAACTTTTGAGAAAAGTCTTGAAACTTGTCATGGAGATTCTTATACACATATAAGATGTTATGAAACTCACTTGAGGCATTGGAAGTCCATTTAGCCTTATTAAAGTCAAAACCCTAGTTTTGGATGAACTGCTTAGGAGGTGCATTGTCTGAGGGAATTGTCAACTTCTTTGACCAATTGTGAACTTTGTGAACCTTGTGAATCTTCATAAACTGTCTTGTGAACCTCATGGGAGGCATTGTGAAGCTTGTGAACCTTGTGAACCTCATGAAGTGGCTTTGTAGACCTCATGACCCTCAGGAAAGCTTTGTAATCTTTGTGAAACTTGTGAACCTTGTGAACCTTCAAGAAGTAACCTATGTACTTCATGAACCTCATGAAAGGTTTTGTAAATGTTGAGAAGCTTGTGAACCTTGTGAACCTTCTTAGAACACAAAGTCTTGTATTGTGAGGGCAAATTTTGGGGTGCAACAGCTGCCCCTGTTCAATTTTCTGAAACCTGAGGGGTTAGATTGGTATATTTGCCAGCCGTAACCTGGAAGGTTGAAGGGGATTGAACACAAAAGCCCAAAAATTTGCACTCACCAGTGCATAGAGTGTTATTGATGGTTGGTTGAACATGATTGAGTGGGCTTAAAGATGCCACTAGGGGAAAGTTCTTCAACAGTATAATGAGAGTTGTCAGGGGTTTGGAGTGATACTGATGTAACAGCATGTCTTCATGAGGATAAAGCAATCAATAATGATAACCCTAAAGCAGTCTTGAAGAAATAACATGATTTCAGGAGGATAGAGCAATCAATAATGATAACTCTAAAGCAGTCTTGAAAATACGATTCAGGAGGATAGAGCAATGATAACTCTAAAGCAGTCTTGAAGCAATGATTTCAGGAGGATAGAGCAATGGATAGCTCTAAAGCAGTCTTGAAATAATGATATGACTCCAGGAGGATAGAGCAATGATCACTCTAAAGCAGTCTTGAAGTAATGATGTGATATGTCTTCAGGAGGATAGAGCACTGGATAGCTCTAAAGCAGTCTTGAAGCAATGATTTCAGGAGGATAGAGCAATGGATAGCTCTAAAGCAGTCTTGAAATAATGATATGACTCCAGGAGGATAGAGCAATGATCACTCTAAAGCAGTCTTGAAGTAATGATGTGATATGTCTTCAGGAGGATAGAGCACTGGATAGCTCTAAAGCAGTCTTGAAGCAATGATTTCAGGAGGATAGAGCAATGGATAGCTCTAAAGCAGTCTTGAAATAATGATATGACTCCAGGAGGATAGAGCAATGATCACTCTAAAGCAGTCTTGAAGTCATGAGAAGTTATCAGGAGGATAAATTAACCCTGAGGTTACAATAAAGCAGTCCCAAAGTAATAAGCAGCTCATTAGGAGGATAAAGTAACCCTGAAGTTACAATAAAGCAATCCTGGAGACCATAAGTTTGTTTGTTGGATAATTAACCTGAAACAAGGTAGCTTTCGTATAATAACATTAGTTTATGCTTTATGTATGCATGTATGATATGATACTGCCGGAAGCGTCTGGATATCTTCGTACAACAACTGCTGGCCAGGGAAAATAAATCCCGATTCGTTGTTGAAGAATATATAACCCTCTGTCTGCTGGGGATAACATAGTATAAATGGCCTCCCGTATGCTGGAGATAACATGGTATGGATAACCTCCCGTTGTTGGGGATGGTAAGGTATAGATATAACCTCCCGTTGTTGGGGATGGTAAGGTATATATAACCTTCGTATTCGTTTGATAGTAGGATAAGTATAACATCCCGTCTTCGTTCGTCGTACCCTTATTGGAAAGTAATTTCCCGAATATCCGTATGAGGATAAAAGAGATGGATATAAATTCCAGGGGAGGTAAGACTTTATGAAGATGGATTCGTCCTACTGAGGGTTTGTAACTGTCTTGTAAAGGTGAATTGGCGAAGCTTCGTTGAGATCCTTCCCTCGTTCATCCTTAGTAAATACTATTACTGCATTTTCATGCATTTCTGGTAAACATTAATCATATTAAAAGCATACATGCATTTCTGGTAAACATCAATCATATTCAAAAGCATACATACATTCAAACACAACCAATGGACGTTTCGCTTATGTAGATAGGGTAAAAGTAAATCTGGATTCAAAAGATTGAATTATATCAAAAAGTGACCCATACACGGGTAAGTTTGTACAAGGAGACATAAACCCTAGTAAGAGGATTTATTCATAAAGTTTTACAAAAGAGAATCAGCTATGTGGGAAACAATCCTATTGAGTTTCAATTCTACTATTGCCCTTTAAGTATCTCATCTTCTTGCTGTTGAGACGGAAATGATCGAATTGAGCTTTATCTGTTCGAGCTTGAGTAAGTAGTACAACTGGTTGTAGTTTCATGGGTGATCTAAACGAGACATAGTCATACGCTTTAATCCCTAATTTTTGCCTGGATTGCCCTTTCAGGTTTTCAATCCACCGGGATACCCTTTTTTGCCCAAGCCGCCTTTTCAGGTTTTCGACTTGCCGGGTGTACATCTTTTTATATATATCCCTAATTTTTGCCCAAACCCTTTTGGTTTGCCGGGATGCCCTTATTTTTGCCTAGGCCTGTCAACCTAGCGGGTCTCTTTTTATGCGTAGTATTTTTTAACTATGTCTGCGTTTACAGGCTGTGGGAAGTCTTCACCATCCATTGTAGTCAGTATCATGGCACCTCCTGAGAATACTGTCTTGACTACAAATGGTCCTTCATATGTTGGAGTCCACTTGCCCCTAGGATCACCCTGTGGTAATATGATACGCTTGATTACCAAGTCACCAGCCTGATATACCTTTGGCTTAACCTTCTTGTTAAAAGCTTTGATCATTCGTTTTTGGTACATCTGGCCATGACAAACTGCTGCTAATCTCTTTTCATCAATCAAATTTATCTGGTCCAGCCGAGTCTGAATCCACTCATCTCATCCAAGCCTGCATCCTTCATAATTCTCAAGGAGGGGATCTGAACTTCAATGGGCAGAACTGCTTCCATACCATAGACTAAGGAGAATGGGGTTGCCCCTGTTGAAGTACGTATTGTAGTACGATAACCATGAAGAGCGAATGGTAACATCTCATGCCAATCCTTGTAAGTGACAGTCATCTTCTGTACAATCTTCTTAATGTTCTTATTAGCAGCTTCAACTGCCCCATTCATCTTTGGACGATACGGAGAAGAGTTGTGATGCTTAATCTTGAACTGCGTGCAGAGATCAGTGATCATAGTGTTGTTCAGATTAGAGCCATTGTCAGTGATAATCCTTTCAGGGATGCCATACCTACATATGAGATTATTCTTAATGAACCGAGCCACAACATTCTTAGTCACAGATGCAAATGAAGCTGCCTCTACCCACTTCGTGAAATAATCAATAGCAACCAGAATGAAACGATGCCCATTAGAAGCAGTAGGCTTGATCTCACCAATCATATCAATGCCCCACATGGCAAAAGGCCAAGGAGCAGTCAGCACATTCAATGGTGATGGAGGTACATGAACCTTATCAGCATAAATTTGACACTTGTGACATGTTCTGGAGTGTTGATAGCAATCAGCTTCCATGGTAGACCAATAGTAACCTGCTCTCAATATCTTTTTTGCCATAGTATGACCACTAGAATGAGTGCCAAAGGTCCCATCATGCATCTCTTCCATAATTTCTGTAGCTTCCTTCTTATCCACACAACGAAGCATAGTTGAATCATGATTACGCTTATACAGAATCCCATTACTCAAAAAGAACTTAGCAGAGAACCTCCTCAGAAACTTCCTATCTTTGACAGATGCCCCTTCAGGAAACTTCTGAGCTTCAAGATATCTTTTCACTTCATAGAACCAAGGCTTCTCCTCTGCCCCTTCAATGTCAATCTCATTGCAGTATGCAGGCTTTTCAAATCTATCAATAGTAATCTTGGGAGCTTCATCATCCCAGCTGATCTCAAACATAGATGCCATGGTGGCCAATGCATCTGCCAACTGATTCTCTCTTCGTGGAATATGTCCAAAGGTAATCTCTTTGAAATGTGGGATCAAAGACAACACATGCTCCCTGTAAGGAATGAGATTATCATGCTTGGTATCCCAATCTCCTTTAATCTGACTTACTACCAGGGCTGAATCTCCATACACATCAAGGAACTGAATCTTCATATCAACAGCAACTTTAATACCCATGATACATGCCTCATACTCAGCTATGTTATTGGTACAGTAGAAACAAAGTCTGGCAGTAATCGGGGTATGACAACCTTCAGGGGAACTAATCACAACACCAATACCATTACCATGTGCATTAGAGGCACCATCAAAAACCATAGTCCATCGGGATCCTTGTTCAGGTCCGTCATATTGTCCAGGTTCTTTGGTAATAGTCATAATGTCTTCATCAGGGAACTCAAAATTCATTGACTGGTAGTCATCTACTGCTTGATGAGCCAAATGATCAGCAACAACACTTCCTTTGATGGCCTTCTGAGTAGTATACTGTATATCATATTCTGTTAAGATCATTTGCCATCTTGCAATTCTTCCAGAGAGAGCAGGTTTCTCAAATATGTACTTGATTGGATCCATCTTTGAAATCAACAAGGTAGTATGGGTCAACATATACTGTCTTAGTCGGCGAGCAGCCCATGCCAAAGCGCAGCAAGTTTTCTCGAGCAGTGAGTATCTTGTTTCACAATCGGTAAACTTTTTGCTAAGGTAGTATATTGCCTGCTCTTTTCGACCAGACTCGTCATGTTGCCCCAACACACACCCCATTGAGTTGTCTAACACTGTTAAGTATGATTCGAACCAGCATGATTCGAACCATGGCCCCAGCATGATTCGAACCATGGCCCTTTCATCAAATACACACGCACCCTTCCACTGGGACAAGCATCAAGCTTGTGAATTAAACAGAAACAAAATTATAATATTTTAAAACAAAATTTGAATATGAATTTTCGCGCGCCAGCCAAGCTTCGTCTTCAACCTCTCATCCTTCGAATTTTGCTGCGATTTCTTCCACGAATTTTCCTGCGAAAATGAAACCCTAACAAAACCTACGAAAACGAAACTCAAGCAAAACCACATTGATTCATGAAATTAGCTAGTGATTTATGATTCTCACAATTCACACAACAATTCTACGTTTCCACAATTTATTTATATTCATTCAAACGATAAACCCTAATTGGAGGTTATGAACCCTAATATGGCATCTCACGAATTAGGCACTGGTTCTTGATCTTTCCTGCCCAGAAACAGTCTACACAACATCTTAAACAACATTAGACAATCAAAATTCATTTAAATGCAGTGAATTATGGCAATCAAAAAAAAAGTTTCAAGCAAGAACAATGCTTCGGGTTCATCATATGTGCATGAATGGGATGCGTTTGAGGGTTGCTTTCGACTCAATGATGACCAAGGAAAATAGCCATGTCCTTATTTTACCTTGTAGAGCCTTGGATAAGAGAATCCGAATTGCACTTTTCTTATGAATTTTTGAATTATGAACTCACCCTTGGCTGCTGCAAATTCGTGCCCTCTTGCTAGGTTTATGTTAAGCATATATACATGAGTGAATTAGGTCAGAAATATGACTTGGTTATGTGAAAATTTGGATCAAAAAAGATTGAAAAAGATCAAGTTGTAAAAGTCAAATATTTGCTCTTGAATGCTTGCTATTTTTGGAGAGATCACATGATTTCATTCCTCTTTGACTCCAATCAATAATTATGAATTTCTAGAAACAATATCTTCACCCAAAAATAGATTTTCATATTTTATATTTATTTAAAATGATTTTTATGAATTAAATCAATAATAAATAAATAAAAAATAATAAAAATGCTGAATTTTGGTCAATTGGGTCGTGCACAATATCATGAGATGGATTGGGTCATAAATTAGGCAGCCCATTTGGAAAGAAATACTTCTAAGCCTCCATTTTCAACATAAACCATCACAAAATTGCCCAACTTTGCAAGGACACATCTCCCTCAATTTTAAAGGTATGAGGGTGTTCTTGGACTTTTTGGAAAGCTTGAAGAGTCCTCTAAACAACCCCATTGGTTTCAGGTCCATATCATTTACCAATCTCAAGTTATGCCCTTTTGAAGTTGTTGACTTTTTGTTGACTTTTGAAATGACCTATAATGTCTTAGCTCATATCTTTCAAATGAAGCATTTTTGGGCTTAACCTTCAACATCAAAGTTGTAGAGAATTCAATTTCCTTCAAAATGAGCTTTGGATGGAGACTTGGTGATGAAGTATGTGAAAGTTATGCCTGGTCAAAGTTCAGTTGACTTTTACTGAGGAAACCCTAATTTAGAAACTCCTGATTATTGATGATCTGGAATCTCCTTGATGAATCATGATCAACCCTTGATCAAATGATGAATTTTACTTCATATACTTGATGTTGGCAAAAAATAATGAAGTTTGACTTTGGTTTGACCACAGTTGACCTCAGTTTGACTTTTTAACTGTATTAACTGATTTTGACTTATCTGATCATCTGACTGAGCAAACTTTTGAGAAAAGTCTTGAAACTTGTCATGGAGATTCTTATACACATATAAGATGTTATGAAACTCACTTGAGGCATTGGAAGTCCATTTAGCCTTATTAAAGTCAAAACCCTAGTTTTGGATGAACTGCTTAGGAGGTGCATTGTCTGAGGGAATTGTCAACTTCTTTGACCAATTGTGAACTTTGTGAACCTTGTGAATCTTCATAAACTGTCTTGTGAACCTCATGGGAGGCATTGTGAAGCTTGTGAACCTTGTGAACCTCATGAAGTGGCTTTGTAGACCTCATGACCCTCAGGAAAGCTTTGTAATCTTTGTGAAACTTGTGAACCTTGTGAACCTTCAAGAAGTAACCTATGTACTTCATGAACCTCATGAAAGGTTTTGTAAATGTTGAGAAGCTTGTGAACCTTGTGAACCTTCTTAGAACACAAAGTCTTGTATTGTGAGGGCAAATTTTGGGGTGCAACACATGGCAACAACATTCACAAATCACTTTAAGCATCACTTTCACAATTAAGCACAAAACTGGAAAAGTAACGAATACACATGTCGAAAGGACTTGAAACTTCAGAATCATGAACCTAAAAGGGTCCTAAAAATTCACTAGAATCATGGTCTAACAATACATGGAGATTAAAGGAGCAATGAAAAACAAGCATGCCATAAAACAAACAATTTTTCAAAATCCGAACAGTGTTAACCGGTTAACGCTGGGGGTTAACCGGCTAACGACTTCAAAAATTCAATTCCAGTGGCTAAATATAACGTGTTAACCGGTTAACCTCAAGAGTTAACCGGTTAACACTAAACAAAATGCAAAAACAGCAATGAAAATAAGCACTTCTAGCCATAACCTACTTCGAAAAGCTCCTAATACATCCATGAACATGCTAGCACGAAAATTCTACTCATACCTAGTCCTCTAGCACCTATTAGCATCAACAACTAGCTACAATTCTATCTATCAACGATCAAAATGAGCAAAAGGCAAGCACACTGCAACAAATGATCAAAACGCAAGCAAACGGTAAAGCGATCAAAGAATGGCATATGGCGAGATGAAGTGAAATAAATTAAAAGTGAAGGAACGGTTTCAGATCACCAACCTACAAAGCAGAGTCTTGCTTTGGTGTTTGTTGTTATATCGATCGAAATGCGAATGAAGAAGAAAACCGGAGATTCTTAGCCTTGGTCCGTGAATGCAAAATAAATGCAATTGATGACGATCTTGATGAACACTTGCAAAATCACTTCCGAAAAGCTAAAATCAATCCAAAGAACAACAATAACCTGTTCAATAAGCCATGTAACTAATGTTGTCGAGGGTTTATCTTCAAGTTCTTTAAGCTTCAATGCAAAACTTGAAGAACTTTTGATGAAGAAGCTTTGGTGAAAAGGTGAAAATGGGAGAGAAAATGAGAGAGATGAAGTGAAATTTGGAAAATGAAGTTGAAGTTGTGAGGTTCGGAATGAATTTAACTTATATAAGAATTAGGATTGGAGTGTGGTTTGGGTATGGAGTTAGTTTAGGATTTAGGTTTGGAAAATGAGGTTAGGAGTTAGGCTTAGAGTTAGTTAAAGTTGGTTAGGGTTTCTAGAATATTCCTTGGAATATTCTTTGGAATGTGGTAGAAGGATCTAGAAAGTGGTGAAAGCCTCAATGTAAAAATGGAGTGGAAAAATGGAGTGTAATGCAAAGTGGAAAAAATGAAGGGAAAAAAGTGGAGGGAAAAGAGACCAACAGAATTTTGAAGTTTTTATTCAAAATTCGGCTCCGTTAACCGGTTAACCCCAAACATTAACTGGTTAACGGATGAAACAAATTAAATTTTAATTCCTTTGGATGGGAAACTCCAGGAATGCATTCGCACCGTCCATTCTGAGCTAATTTTGATTTTAATCCCTTCTAGGGCTTTGTGGATGGCATTGAGCTTCTTGTAAAATCACTTGGCTCTTAGCTTGACTTTGAAGATCAAATTTCTAGGTGACTGATCACATACCCTATGCTAGTAACCATGGATGTTATGCTTCATTTTTCTATGCAAGAATGTTTGAACCTGTATGCAATATCCTATGCTATATGATATGAAAATGAGAGGGCAAATTTTAGGGTGTTACAGTTCTACCCGTTAATCTTTTTCTTTTTACACAAGATTTTTACTTCTTTTAGGCGATGATTTTGTCTTGATCAAAACTTTAACCATGCTCAAGAAGAACTTTTCTTCACATATTGTTGTTGTTTGTAGTTTTAAAATTAAGTATTGTGTGTTATTGTTATTTTATGATGTAGAGATTAACATCGATGAGTTTAATCTCCCAATAAAATACTAAATCAGTAGACTGTTTTGAAAAAGTTGTTGTAGGTACAAGCACCAAAGAGTTATTTGTGTGTGTTTGGTGTCGTGAATTGGAATTCCATGGCCACTGTTAACAATAACTTTCTTATTTGAATACTTAGTGGAAAATAAGATGAGAGATTACCTTGTGATACGACTGTGTGAGATGTTGCACCCATATCCATGTACCACTGATTGTCATGAGTGTTGCGGTCTCAATGTCTGTTGGTATCTGAGATGAGGTAGAGGATGCATACACCTGAGGACTTTGTCCTAGAATTCCTGACTACTTAGGAGGACTGACAGGGCATGTCCACTGAGAGGTGGGATACGGACACAGTGGCATAGTCCACAATGGTGGAGTCCAACCCCATGGTTTCCAGGTTACATACTACTATTGTTGTTTCCAAGGAGGAGCGGACCAAGGAGAGGGAGTTCTAGGAGCTCTAAAGTGAGGTGCATTGTGGTTACCACATCCCCCTCTACGACCCTGGTTGCCACGTGAGAAAGAACGATTGTTGGGGTGGGGCTTTCCATGCTGAGAGGTGTCTTTAGTAGGTTTTAGATGATTGGTGTGCATAACAACATGAGAGCCTATGTATGCCATCTTAGACATATCGACTTCTTCCAAAGTGAGCATGGAACGAGCCTAATAGAATGCATATAAGGGTTGCTCTGGTGAATCAAAGTAGCAACACTGTGGTAAGCTTTTGGGATACCAGAGATCAGCTGAAGGACCATATGATAATTGTTGACAAGGGAGCCGACATTTCTCAACTGATCAAAAAACATCTTAAGACGCTGACAGTAAGCATAAAAATAGGGAAAATCCTCCATACGAGTGTTAGAAAACTCTTGCTCAAGAGTGACAACTCGAGCATTTTGGTTGTCTTGAAAAATATATTCCAAGCGATTCCATGCTTCCATTGCAGTGGAGTTGGGTTCTAGAATAGTGGCTAGTAAATCGGTAGAAATAGTAGAATAAATCCACTGAATAACAGTGGCATTAAGAGTGGACCATTGTTCATGGCTAGCATTGGTAATTGATGATGGCTCTTTTTTGATAGATGGAACGATGTGATGCAGGACTCGATACGAGCGAGCATGGATGCGGAAAAGCTCGACCCAAGTACCATATTGATCTTTTTCAATCTCAAGAATATTAGGAAAGTAGTTCCTAATATTGGAGTTGACAAGAGCGGGATGATACTCCGATTTAGAACCTTGAAGAATGGTGTTCTTGGACTAGTCGGAATCTCCAATAGTGACAGATTTACGGGTATCAGTGTTAGTGTTTTATGAATGGTCTGAATCAGACATGGCTGCAGGTGGAACGAATATCGGATAACATAGATCATAAAATACGATCGGAATCACGTGGGTCCTTGTGCACGGTGGTGTTCAACGGAGGCGGAACAAATAATGGCAGAAGCAAGAGAATATAATGTGTTCGATGGCGGTGGTACAAAGTACAGTAATCTTGTTGCAGCGTCAGACTTCAAGGAGGGAGAAGAAGAATACTACGACACACTGTAATAAGGGAGAAGAAGAAACACATTTCTGCGTTTGCCTTTTTTTATATAAAGAAAGTTAGAGAGAGGAATCGATTAGGTATGATACCATGTAAGATAATGGAATGTGTGCCTTTCTCATTAATCTGAATAGAATATATATACATCAATGTGTAACATTTTGGTTAACAATCTAATTATGATACAACATAATTATAGGAAACTAATTATGACTAATTACAACAAAATATTTTATTCTATCACACCTCCGCAGTCGAAGCGGGAGGTTCACAGACGCTTAGACTGGTCAAAAATCATCAAAGAGAATGCGAGGAAGTCCTTTGGTGAAGATGTTTGCGATTTAATGTATTGAGGGAACATGAAGGACGTGAACCTGACCACGAGCTACCTTTTCCCGAACAAAATGAATGTCCATCTTAATTTGCTTAGTGTGTTGGTGTTACATAGGATTACCAGATAGATAGATGGCACTAACATTGTCACAATACACCAAAATGGCTCGAGGAATAGGAAAATGGAGTTCCAGGAGAATGCGAATCTAACACGATTCAAAGACAACATTCACATCCCCCATATATTCGCATTCATCACTGGAACGGGAAAGAGTTGGCTTCCTTTTGGAAGACCAAGAAATAAGGTTGTCACCTAGAAAAACACAATAACCAGATGTAGAACTTCTGGTGTCAGGACATCCACCCCAATCAACGTCAGTGTAAGAGATAAGCTTTTTAATGGGAGATGGGGATAAATGTAGTCTAAAATGTAAGGTGCCCTGAACATAGCGCAAAGTGCGCTTAAGAGCAAGCATCTGTTCTATGTGAGGGGCATGCATGTGAAGAAAAACTTTCTGAATAACATATAATATGTCAGGTCGAGTGAATGCGAGGTACTGTAGGGCCCCTGCAAGACTGTGATACAAGGAGGGATCCTCATAAGAAGTGTCGGAGGAGGTGTTGAGTTTCTGCTTGGTGTCAATAGGAGTGGTTGATGGTTTACAAGACGCCATGCCAGAATGTTCAATGATCTCTGAAGCATAAGTGATTTGACTGAGAAATATGCCATCAGGATGACTAGATACTACAACACAAAAAAAAGTAATCATAGGGCCCAAACCCTTCATTGCAAACTCAGATGCTAAGAGTGACATAATTGATTTGCAGAGGACCTGGGTGGAGGTGATGAGGAGGATGTTGTCTACATATAGTAGAATGTAGGCCATGTCTAAACCTTGTCGATATATGATAAGGATGATGTAACCTGTAACCTGCCATCACCTACAAGACAAGCCTTATAACGCTCAAAGGAGCCCTCAAAATTTTTCTTATACCTAAAAATCCACATATATCGAATAAGATTAGCATCACAAGGATGGGGAACTAAATCCCATGTCTTATTTCTAATAAGAGCATCAAATTAAGATTGCATTGTAGATTTCCAATTTGGGTATGATAAGTCTAGTTTGGGGTTTTTAGGTATTGGAAAGATGGTGTGGTCGGAGTGAGATTGATAAGTTAAATATCGATTTTTGATGGCGAGAATTATGATTATTGGAAAGATAGAATTGAGAGTTTCTTTCTCGGTTACGATGTAGACCTACGGGATATGGTAGTCGAAGGCTACACACATATAATAGATGTTACCAGGAAGAAAGTCGCACGGATTTCTATGAGCAGTCAACAGAAGAAGGAGTACAAAAACCATTACAAGACGAGGACGATTTTTCTTAATGTTATCTCTTATACGGAGTATCAGAAGATAACTAATAGAGAAACCATCAAGTCCATATTTGATTCTCTTCAGATGACTCATGAAGGAAATGCACAAGTGAAAGAGAACAAGGCTCTTGACTGGATTCAAAAGTATGAAGCATTCAAGATGGAGGAAGATGAAACTATTGAAACAATGTTCTCCAGGTTCCAGATGCTTGTTGTTAGGATGAGAGTATTAGACAAAGGATACACTACTATTGATCATGTTAAGAAGATTATCAGAAGTCTCCCTGCAAAATGGAGACCAATGGTAACAACCTTAAAGCTGACAAAAGATCTGAATAGTCTAAGTCTTGAAGAACTCATTAGTTCCTTAAGAAGTCATGAAATTGAGTTAGAGCAATATGAGACTCAAAAGAAGATTAAATTTGTTTCTCTAAAGTCGAATACTGAGAAGACGAAGGCAAGAAAAGCCAAAGAAAAGTTAGATGGTTCTGACATTGATTTTGAAGAAGAACTATCTTTGATATCTAAAAGACTCAACATAGAATGGAAACATAGATATGATAGAATTAGAGGTTCTAGAAGAAACAACATTCGATCAGAACCATCAGGGCAAAGAAGACAAGGTTCTGGAAGGGAGCCTATTTGTTACGAGTGTAATGAACATGGACACTTCAGAACTGATTGTCCAAAGCTTCTCAAGAAGGAGAAAAGTTCGAAGAAGAACGTCGCACACACAAAGAAAGGAATGTTATCCACCTAGGACGACTATGATTCCGATGAAGGAGATTCTGAGGAAGAACATGCAAATCTTTCTTTTGTTGCAAAAGCAAGTTCTGACGGTCCTGAAGAACTTGAGGACAGAACAACATCATAATCAGATTCAGATTTAGACACAAAGGAAGTATTTTCTAAACTTACACGTAGTGAAAACTTGTCTCTCTGAAATGTTGGAAATTTATCACAAACTCAAATGTAAGTATAAGGAATCTTAAACAAATCCATGTAATTACCGTGGAAGAAAGAGATAAGATGAAACAAAGTAATTCTTCTCTAGATGAAAATGTATTTTCTTTGAAAAATGCAAACACTATTTTGAAAAACAAAAATTAATATCTAGAAGAAGAGTTATTGTCTAAGATCTCTGATACTAGTTGCATCAATAATTATGATAAAGCCTTCCAACAATTTCTAACTAAGAACATAGATAGAAGCAAGCTTTCTTCGATGATCTATGGTGCCAGCCGCAATGGTCACATAGGATTAGGAAGCAAAGAGTTTGTTAAACGCGATGAAACAAAACCTTTGTAGATTATACCTCTGTATGATCAGTTTGTACCTTCCGGTACTAAACTTGGCAGTTCTGAGTTAATTCACATACATACACAGACACAACAATCTGAACCAGAACGTTTACACAAAGTTCATATTCCTTTTGATTATCAATATTCATGAAGACCACCTATTTGCAAGAACTTTGGGAAGAGTAACGATACATGACCCAAGATATGGGTACCTAAAGACAAAATAGTATATGTTGCAGATATCCTTAACAACACAATTGACATTCCAATCATGGTACCTGGACAATGGGTGCTCATGACATATGAAGAGAGAAAGGCGTATGTTCCAAAACATGGAACTTAAGCTCGGAGGCAACGCCATCTTTGGAGGGAATCAGAAAGGTAAAAATGTAGGTGTAGGTATAGTAGGTAACAATAAAATTCCTTCCAATAAAAATATTTTGTTAGTAGATGGTCTAGAACATAATCTACTGTCAATAAGTCAACTTAGTGACACATGATATGATATTGTATTTAATCAACAATGGTGAAAAGTTGTGTGTTAGAAATATGGCTTAGTTCTATTTAGTGTAAAGAGGAAGAACAACATTTATAAGATCAAATTCTCTGATCTTAGTGATCAAAATGTAAAATGCCTTCCGTCTGTTTCCGAAGAGCAATGGCTCTGGCATCGCCGACTAGGACATGTTTTCTTGAGGAGGATTTCTCAGCTAAACAAATTAAATCTGGTCAGAGGCCTGCCAAATCTAAAGCTCTCTTCATATGCTTTCAGTGATGCTTGTTAGAAAGGAAAATGTTCTAAAACTGCCTTCAAGGAAAAAATGTCGTGATAACCTCAAGACCATTATAACTTCTTCATATTGATCTATTTGGACCGGTGAAAACTGCGTCAATCAATGGAAAGAATAATAGACTAATCATTATGGACGATTACAGTTAATGGACATGGGCCAAGTTCTTAAAACACAAGGATGAGTCACATTCTATGTTCTCTACCTTTTGTTCACAAGTGCAAAATGAAAAGAATTGAAAAATTGTTAAGGTTAGAAGTGATCATGGGGGAAAGTTTGAGAGCATATATTTTGAGGAATTGTTTGATTCTGAAGGCATTTGCCATGGCTTCTCCTGTCCCAGAACTCCACAAAAAAATGGGGTTGTGGAAAGGAAGAATAGGAATTTGCAATAAATGGCTCGAACCATGATCCAAGAAACCAACATTGCAAAGCACTTCTGGGCTGAGGCAGTAAATACAACATGTTGCATTCAAAATAGAGTCTCTATTAGACCTATTCTGGGTAAGATTCTCTATGAATTGTGGAAGAACACAAAGCCCAACATTTCTTATTTCCATCATTTTGGATGTATATGTTATATGTTGAACACTAAAGAGAATCTTGGCAAGTTTGACTCCAAAGCACGAAAATGTCTGCTACTTGGATATTCTGAACGCTCTAAAGGCTACAGAATATACAACACAGAGACACGAATTATGGAGGAATCAATTCATGTTAGATTCAATGAAAAGCATGACCCTGAAAAGTCAGAGCCAGCTAAAAAATTTTAAGATCTGAAGATCACCTTCTCAGAACCCAAGGAGGGAGAAGAAGAGAAAAAAGGAGAAGCTAAAGAATCAGCGACTCCTTCACCAGAAAAAATGACGAGTCCTACACAGAAGAAAAATAGACTCAGAGATTCTCATTATGAAGTACTAATTTTGGCAGAAAAATTTGCCCAGTTAGAACTCGATCCACTTTCAGACCTTTTGAAGAAAATCTTCATGGGTTGGTGTCTCTGATTGAACCAACGACTATAGAGGAAGCTCTCAAAGACAATGATTGGGTTCTGGCAATGAAAGAAGAGTTGAACTAGTTCACCAGAAATGACATATGGGATCTTGTTCTGAAGCCTAAAGGTGTTCATGTCATTAGAACCAAGTGGCTATTCAGAAACAAGCTGAATGAGAAAGGTGAAGTAATCAGAAACAAGGCTCGATTGGTTGCACAAGGTTATAGTTAGAAAGAAGGAATTGATTATACTGAAGCCTTTGATAAAATCGTGAGGTTATAATTTATTCTCTTATTAGTTTCTTTTGATGTAAATCATAACATTATCTTATATCATATGGATGTTAAGAGGGCATTCTTAAATGGATATATCTTTGAGGAAGTACATGTTCATTAGCCTTCTGGTTTTGATGATATTAAAAATCTTGATTCTATTTTTAAACTAAAGAAATCATTGTATGGTGTGAAATAAGCTCCCATAGCTTGGTATGAAAGACTCAGTACATTCTTGTTAGAAAATGATTTCACCAAAGGAATGGTTGATACTACACTCTTTTGCAAAACGTTTAAGAACGATATTCTTGTTGTATAGATTTATGTTAATGATATCATTTTTGGTTCTTCTAATCCTGTTTTATGCGAAGAATTTTCTAAGTTAATGGAAGAAGAATTCTAAATGAGCTTGATGGGAGAACTCAAATTCTTTCTGGGAATTCAGATTGATCAACGCCCAAAAGAAACATATATTCATCAAAGCAAATATGCCAAAGAAGTGTTGAAGAAGTTTGCGATGTCAGAAAGAAAATCTGCTAAAACCCATATGCATCCAACATGCATTCTGGAGAAAGAAGAAGAAAGTTCTAAAGTGTGTCAGAAGCTCTATCGTGGAATGATATGATCCCTTATGTATTTAATAGCTTCTCGACCAGATATTCTATTAAATGTTTGTTTATGTGCCCAATTTCAAACTGATCCAAAGGAAACTCATTTGATAGTCGTCAAGAGAATCCTGAGGTATATCAAGGAAACAATAAATCTGGGTTTGATCTACAAGAAGACTTCAGTATATACACTGTCTGGTTATTATGATGCATACTATGCCGGAGATAGAATTGAAAGGAAAATTACTTCTGGAAACTATCAGTTTCTAGAAAACAATATTGTCTGTTGGGCTAGCAAAAGGCAGTCAACAATATCACTATCTACAACAGATGCAAAATACATCTCAGCATCTTTGTGCAGCACTCAAATGCTCTGGATGAAGAATCAACTCAATGACTTTCAAATAAATAAGGGTAATATTCATATCTTATGTGATAACACAACTGCTATTTTTTTGAGTAAGAATCCTATTTTACACTCAAGAGCTAAGCACATTGAGATAAAACATCATTTTATTAGAGACTATGTTCAGAAGCGAATTTTAACGTTAAAATTCATAGATTGCATTGTAGATTTCCAATTTGGGTATGATAAGTCTAGTTTGGGGTTTTTAGGTATTGGAAAGATGGTGTGGTCGGAGTGAGATTGATAAGTTAAATATCGATTTTTGATGGCGAGAATTATGATTATTGGAAAGATAGAATTGAGAGTTTCTTTCTCGGTTACGATGTAGACCTATGGGATATGGTAGTCGAAGGCTACACACATATAATAGATGCTACCAGGAAGAAAGTCGCAAGGATTTCTATGAGCAGTCAACAGAAGAAGGAGTACAAAAACCATTACAAGACGAGGACAATTTTTCTTAATGTTATCTCTTATACGGAGTATGAGAAGATAGCTAATAGAGAAACCATCAAGTCCATATTTGATTCTCTTCAGATGACTCATGAAGGAAATGCACAAGTGAAAGAGAACAAGGCTCTTGACTGGATTCAAAAGTATGAAGCATTCAAGATGGAGGAAGATGAAACTATTGAAACAATGTTCTCCAGGTTCCAGATGCTTGTTGTTAGGATGAGAGTATTAGACAAAGGATACACTACTATTGATCATGTTAAGAAGATTATCAGAAGTCTCCCTGCAAAATGGAGACCAATGGAAACAACCTTAAAGCTGACAAAAGATCTGAATAGTCTAAGTCTTGAAGAACTCATTAGTTCCTTAAGAAGTCATGAAATTGAGTTAGAGCAATATGAGACTCAAAAGAAGATTAAATTTGTTTCTCTAAAGTCGAATACTGAGAAGACGAAGGCAAGAAAAGCCAAAGAAAAGTTAGATGGTTCTGACATTGATTTTGAAGAAGAACTATCTTTGATATCTAAAAGACTCAACATAGAATGGAAACATAGATATGATAGAATTAGAGGTTCTAGAAGAAACAACAGTCGATCAGAACCATCAGGGCAAAGAAGACAAGGTTCTGGAAGGGAGCCTATTTGTTACGAGTGTAATGAACATGGACACTTCAGAACTGATTGTCCAAAGCTTCTCAAGAAGGAGAAAAGTTCGAAGAAGAACGTCACACACACAAAGAAAGGAATGTTATCCACCTAGGACGACTATGATTCCGATGAAGGAGATTCTGAGGAAGAACATGCAAATCTTTCTTTTGTTGCAAAAGCAAGTTCTGACGGTCCTGAAGAACTTGAGGACAAAACAACATCATAATCAGATTCAGATTTAGACACAAAGGAAGTATTTTCTAAACTTACACGTAGTGAAAACTTGTCTCTCTGAAATGTTGGAAATTTATCACAAACTCAAATGTAAGTATAAGGAATCTTAAACAAATCCATGTAATTACCGTGGAAGAAAGAGATAAGATGAAACAAAGTAATTCTTCTCTAGATGAAAATGTATTTTCTTTGAAAAATGTAAACACTATTTTGAAAAACAAAAATTAATATCTAGAAGAAGACTTATTGTCTAAGATCTCTGATACTAGTTGCATCAACAATTATGATAAAGCCTTCCAACAATTTCTAACTAAGAACATAGATAGAAGCAAGCTTTCTTCGATGATCTATGGTGCCAGCCGCAATGGTCACATAGGATTAGGAAGCAAAGAGTTTGTTAAACGCGATGAAACAAAACCTTTGTAGATTATACCTCTGTATGATCAGTTTGTACCTTCCGGTACTAAACTTGGCAGTTCTGAGTTAATTCACATACATACACAGACACAACAATCTGAACCAGAACGTTTACACAAAGTTCATATTCCTTTTGATTATCAATATTCATGAAGACCACATATTTGCAAGAACTTTGGGAAGAGTAACGATACATGACCCAAGATATGGGTACCTAAAGACAAAATAGTATATGTTTGCAGATATCCTTAACAACACAATTGACATTCCAATCATGGTACCTGGACAATGGTTGCTCATGACATATGAAGAGAGAAAGGCGTATGTTCCAAAACTTGGAACTTAAGCTTGGAGGCAACGCCATCTTTGGAGGGAATCAGAAAGGTAAAAATGTAGGTGTAGGTATAGTAGGTAACAATAAAATTCCTTCCAATAAAAATATTTTGTTAGTAGATGGTCTAGAACATAATCTACTGTCAATAAGTCAACTTAGTGACACATGATATGATATTTTATTTAATCAACAATGGTGAAAAGTTGTGTGTTAGAAATATGGCTTAGTTCTATTTAGTGTAAAGAGGAAGAACAACATTTATGAGATCAAATTCTCTGATCTTAGTGATCAAAATGTAAAATGCCTTCTGTCTGTTTCCGAAGAGCAATGGCTCTGGCATCGCCGACTAGGACATGTTAGCTTGAGGAGGATTTCTCAGCTAAACAAACTAAATATGGTCAGAGGCCTGCCAAATCTAAAACTCTCTTCATATGCTTTCAGTGATGCTTGTTAGAAAGGAAAATGTTCTAAAACTGCCTTCAAGGAAAAAATGTTGTGATAACCTCAAGACCATTATAACTTCTTCATATTGATCTATTTGGACCGGTGAAAACTGCGTCAATCAATGGAAAGAATAATAGACTAATCATTATGGACGATTACAGTTAATGGACATGGGCCAAGTTCTTAAAACACAAGGATGAGTCACATTCTATGTTCTCTACCTTTTGTTCACAAGTGCAAAATGAAAAGAATTGAAAAATTGTTAAGGTTAGAAGTGATCATGGAGGAAAGTTTGAGAGCATATATTTTGAGGAATTGTTTGATTCTGAAGGCATTTGCCATGGCTTCTCCTGTCCCAGAACTCCACAAAAAAATGGGGTTGTGGAAAGGAAGAATAGGAATTTGCAATAAATGGCTCGAACCATGATCCAAGAAACCAACATTGCAAAGCACTTCTGGGCTGAGGCAGTAAATACAACATGTTGCATTCAAAATAGAGTCTCTATTAGACCTATTCTGGGTAAGATTCCCTATGAATTGTGGAAGAACACAAAGCCCAACATTTCTTATTTCCATCATTTTGGATGTATATGTTATATGTTGAACACTAAAGAGAATCTTGGCAAGTTTGACTCCAAAGCCCGAAAATGTCTGCTACTTGGATATTCTGAACGCTCTAAAGGCTACAGAATATACAACACAGAGACACGAATTATGGAGGAATCAATTCATGTTAGATTCAATGATAAGCCTGACCCTGAAAAGTCAGAGCCAGCTAAAAAATTTGAAGATCTGAAGATCACCTTCTCAGAACCCAAGGAGGGAGAAGAAGAGAAAAAAGGAGAAGCTAAAGAATCAGCGACTCCTTCACCAGAAAAAATGACGAGTCCTACACAGAAGAAAAATAGACTCAGAGATTCTCATTATGAAGAACTAATTTTGGCAGAAAAATTTGCCAGTTAGAACTCGATTCACTTTCAGACCTTTTGAAGAAAATCTTCATGGGTTGGTGTCTATGATTGAACCAACGACTATAGAGGAAGCTCTCAAAGACAATGATTGGGTTCTGGAAATGAAAGAAGAGTTGAACTTGTTCACCAGAAATGACATATGGGATCTTGTTCTGAAGCCTAAAGGTGTTCATGTCATTAGAACCAAGTGGCTATTCAGAAACAAGCTGAATGAGAAAGGTGAAGTAATCAGAAACAAGGCTCGATTGGTTGCACAAGGTTATAGTTAGAAAGAAGGAATTGATTATACTGAAGCCTTTGATACAATCGTGAGGTTATAATTTATTCTCTTATTAGTTTCTTTTGATGTAAATCATAACATTATCTTATATCATATGGATGTTAAGAGTGCATTCTTAAATGGATATATCTTTGAGGAAGTACATGTTCATTAGCCTTCTGGTTTTGATGATATTAAAAATCTTGATTCTATTTTTAAACTAAAGAAATCATTGTATGGTGTGAAATAAGCTCCCATAGCTTGGTATGAAAGACTCAGTACATTCTTGTTAGAAAATGATTTCACTAAAGGAATGGTTGATACTACACTCTTTTGTAAAACGTTTAAGAACGATATTCTTGTTGTACAGATTTATGTTAATGATATCATTTTTGGTTCTTCTAATCCTGTTTTATGCGAAGAATTTTCTAAGTTAATGGAGGAAGAATTCTAAATGAGCTTGATGGGAGAACTCAAATTCTTTCTGGGAATTCAGATTGATCAACGCCCAGAAGAAACAAATATTCATCAAAGCAAATATGCCAAAGAAGTGTTGAAGAAGTTTGCGATGTCAGAAAGAAAATCTGCTAAAACCCATATGCATCCAACATGCATTCTGGAGAAAGAAGAAGAAAGTTCTAAAGTGTGTTAGAAGCTCTATCGTGGAATGATATGATCCCTTATGTATTTAATAGCTTCTCGACCAGATATTCTATTAAATGTTTGTTTATGTGCCCAATTTCAAACTGATCCAAAGGAAACTCATTTGATAGTTGTCAAGAGAATCCTGAGGTATATCAAGGAAACAATAAATCTGGGTTTGATCTACAAGAAGACTTCAGTATATACACTGTCTGGTTATTATGATGCATACTATGCCGGAGATAGAATTGAAAGGAAAATTACTTCTGGAAACTATCAGTTTCTAGAAAACAATATTGTCTGTTGGGCTAGCAAAAGGCAGTCAACAATATCACTATCTACAACAGATGCAGAATACATCTCAGCATCTTTGTGCAGCACTCAAATGCTCTGGATGAAGAATCAACTCAATGACTTTCAAATAAATAAGGGTAATATTCATATCTTATGTGATAACACAACTGCTATTTTTTTGAGTAAGAATCCTATTTTACACTCAAGAGCTAAGCACATTGAGATAAAACATCATTTTATTAGAGACTATGTTCAGAAGCGAATTTTAACGTTAAAATTCATATATTGCATTGTAGATTTCCAATTTGGGTATGATAAGTCTAGTTTGGGGTTTTTAGGTATTGGAAAGATGGTGTGGTCGGAGTGAGATTGATAAGTTAAATATCGATTTTTGATGGCGAGAATTATGATTATTGGAAAGATAGAATTGAGAGTTTATTTCTCGGTTACGATGTAGACCTATGGGATATGGTAGTCGAAGGCTACACACATATAATAGATGCTACCACGAAGAAAGTCGCAAGGATTTCTGTGAGCAGTCAACAGAAGAAGGAGTACAAAAACCATAACAAGACGAGGACGATTTTTCTTAATGTTATCTCTTATACGGAGTATGAGAAGATAACTAATAGAGAAACCATCAAGTCCATATTTGATTCTCTTCAGATGACTCATGAAGGAAATGCACAAGTGAAAGAGAACAAGGCTCTTGACTGGATTCAAAAGTATGAAGCATTCAAGATGGAGGAAGATGAAACTATTGAAACAATGTTCTCCAGGTTCCAGATGCTTGTTGTTAGGATGAGAGTATTAGACAAAGGATACACTACTATTGATCATGTTAAGAAGATTATCAGAAGTCTCCCTGCAAAATGGAGACCAATGGAAACAACCTTAAAGCTGACAAAAGATCTGAATAGTCTAAGTCTTGAAGAACTCATTAGTTCCTTAAGAAGTCATGAAATTGAGTTAGAGCAATATGAGACTCAAAAGAAGATTAAATTTGTTTCTCTAAAGTCGAATACTGAGAAGACGAAGGCAAGAAAAGCCAAAGAAAAGTTAGATGGTTCTGACATTGATTTTGAAGAAGAACTATCTTTGATATCTAAAAGACTCAACATAGAATGGAAACATAGATATGATAGAATTAGAGGTTCTAGAAGAAACAACAGTCGATCATAACCATCAGGGCAAAGAAGACAAGGTTCTGGAAGGGAGCCTATTTGTTACGAGTGTAATGAACATGGACACTTCAGAACTGATTGTCCAAAGCTTCTCAAGAAGGAGAAAAGTTCGAAGAAGAACGTCGCACACACAAAGAAAGGAATGTTATCCACCTAGGACAACTATGATTCCGATGAAGGAGATTCTGAGGAAGAACATGCAAATCTTTCTTTTGTTGCAAAAGCAAGTTCTGACGGTCCTGAAGAACTTGAGGACAGAACAACATCATAATCAGATTCAGATTTAGACACAAAGGAAGTATTTTCTAAACTTACACGTAGTGAAAACTTGTCTCTCTGAAATGTTGGAAATTTATCACAAACTCAAATGTAAGTATAAGGAATCTTAAACAAATCCATGTAATTACCGTGGAAGAAAGAGATAAGATGAAACAAAGTAATTCTTCTCTAGATGAAATTGTATTTTTTTTGAAAAATGTAAACACTATTTTGAAAAACAAAAATTAATATCTAGAAGAAGAGTTATTGTCTAAGATCTCTGATACTAGTTGCATCAACAATTATGATAAAGCCTTCCAACAATTTCTAACTAAGAACATAGATAGAAGCAAGCTTTCTTCGATGATCTATGGTGCCAGCCGCAATGGTCACATAGGATTAGGAAGCGAAGAGTTTGTTAAACGCGATGAAACAAAACCTTTGTAGATTATACCTCTGTATGATCAGTTTGTACCTTCCGGTACTAAACATGGCAGTTCTGAGTTAATTCGCATACATACACAGACACAACAATCTGAACCAGAACGTTTACACAAAGTTCATATTCCTTTTGATTATCAATATTCAAGAAGACCACATATTTGCAAGAACTTTGGGAAGAGTAACGATACATGACCCAAGATATGGGTACCTAAAGACAAAATAGTATATGTTGCAGATATCCTTAACAACACAATTGACATTCCAATCATGGTACCTGGACAATGGGTGCTCATGACATATGAAGAGAGAAAGGCGTATGTTCCAAAAATTGGAACTTAAGCTCGGAGGCAACGCCATCTTTGGAGGGAATCAGAAAGGTAAAAATGTAGGTGTAGGTATAGTAGGTAACAATAAAATTCCTTCCAATAAAAATATTTTGTTAGTAGATGGTCTAGAACATAATCTACTGTCAATAAGTCAACTTAGTGACACATGATATGATATTGTATTTAATCAACAATGTTGAAAAGTTGTGTGTTAGAAATATGGCTTAGTTCTATTTAGTGTAAAGAGGAAGAACAACATTTATAAGATCAAATTCTCTGATCTTAGTGATCAAAATGTAAAATGCCTTCTGTCTGTTTCCGAAGAGCAATGGCTCTGGCATCGCCGACTAGGACATGTTAGCTTGAGGAGGATTTCTCAGCTAAACAAACTAAATCTGGTCAGAGGCCTGCCAAATCTGAAGCTCTCTTCATATGCTTTCAGTGATGCTTGTTAGAAAGGAAAATGTTCTAAAACTGCCTTCAAGGAAAAAATGTTGTGATAACCTCAAGACCATTATAACTTCTTCATATTGATCTATTTGGACCGGTGAAAACTGCGTCAATCAATGGAAAGAATAATAGACTAATCATTATGGACGATTACAGTTAATGGACATGGGCCAAGTTCTTAAAACACAAGGATGAGTCACATTCTATGTTCTCTACCTTTTGTTCACAAGTGCAAAATGAAAAGAATTGAAAAATTGTTAAGGTTAGAAGTGATCATGGGGGAAAGTTTGAGAGCATATATTTTGAGGAATTGTTTGATTCTGAAGGCATTTGCCATGGCTTCTCCTGTCCCAGAACTCCACAAAAAAATGGGGTTGTGGAAAGGAAGAATAGGAATTTGCAATAAATGGCTCGAACCATGATCCAAGAAACCAACATTGCAAAGCACTTCTGGGCTGAGGCAGTAAATACAACATGTTGCATTCAAAATAGAGTCTCTATTAGACCTATTCTGGGTAAGATTCCCTATGAATTGTGGAAGAACACAAAGGGAGTATTATTTGGGGAAGTTATTTTAAAGCTTAATATCTTTTCTCTGAATCATAAGTCTGACATTCTAATATACCAAATATGCTATATTCTCTTAGTATGTCATTCTTTCCGGAGTTATTGTATATTTGGCGCTAGTCAAATCTTGATCATCTAAGTTCTGATAGAAACCAAGATCTGAGATGAAGATCAGTGTTCTAGTCATATTCTGTTGAATAGAGAAAAGGAAGTATTATTTTCTATCTTGTGATTTGGAAACTCAAAATTTTTATTTTATGATTCTTGGGATCAGGGGGAGACTCTGAACAAGCATAAATAAAATTTTGGGATGGTCAGAATCAGGGGGAGAGTATTTGATAAAGGGAAGATTATTCTGAACTCATCTTATGTCAATTCCCATTTATCATCTTGTACAAAATTGGCTCTTTAAAATAATTTTTTTTGTCATTATCAAAAGGGGGAGATTGTGAGAATTATATTTGGTTATGTTCAATATCTTTATGTTTTGATAATAACAACAAAGTATTTAAGTGAAGGGAATTTTGATACTCTAACATTTGTTATTGTGTAAACTGATAAACAATATCTAACTCTGAGGGAGTTATTGCAAACCGAAGGTTCTGATATGACAATATCCACTTATGCGCAAATTGGAAGCAAGAATACTCATGTGCCAACTCATTAGAAAGATCTTGAGAAAACTGATGTTGTTGTAACGTTTTCTAGGATTCTGACTCTGAATGAGTAAGACTCTAATATAACAATGTTCTAAAGACCAAGTGTTAAAGACTCTGAAGACTTAAGGTTCTGAAGATAGAATGATCTGAAGACCAAGTGCGGAAAAAATATGAAGACTTGAAGTTCTGAAGAACAAGGGTTTCAAAGACAAGCTCTGAATTTATGAAGACTTAAGACTTGAGATTCTGAAGAACCCACCATTCTTATCTCAACACATGCTTTAATATAATTATCAACCAGAAGCCTCTGAAGTTCTAAAGATAAGAATCAAGATCAAGAGACATCCTTTTATCAACTCATTCTTCAATACATCTCTCAACCAGAAGCCTCTGACGTTCTGATAAATAGGATCAAATGTTACTCTTATCTTTTCTCATGCTTCAAACATTTATCAACCAGAAGCCTCTGAAGTTGTAAAGAAAAGAAGTAACAGTCAAGAAAGTTAATTTATCTCTAATCATGCTTTACACATTTATCAATCAGAAGCCTCTGAAGATAAGAATTAATGAATAAGAGTGAATATTACAATAGTACAAAGACACTTTGTTCCACTATCAATTCCACTACCAAATTATCCTGATTCGGTAGTATAAGAAGGATGATTGTATGAACTATTTTTCACCCTCAGGAATGTCATTCCTATGGCCATCTGTTATGTAACATATATATTTATCAAGCACATATATAAGGATTGTCAAGTGAAGAAGCAAAGGGACGAACACTGCCATATCTTTTATGCAAGACTACACAACTCAAACATTCAAATTTAATTTGTAGTATCAAGTTTCAAAATCTCTTAGTTTGTGTTTACACCTACTTATTTCAGAAGCACTTCTTTGTAAACAAACCTTGTAGAAAACTATTGCTTGCATTCCCTAGAGGACCTAGTGTAGGTCAGGAACTTTAGGAAGACTAAGGTTGCGGGTCTTAGTGGTTGTTAGTCACAAAGTTGCTATGTGACTGTAATTTGTTGAGATTGTAGTGGATTAAGTCCTTGTTGAAGGCAAAATCACCTTGGCGGGTGGACTGGAGGTAGCTTGTGGTTGACAAGTGAACCATGATAATTTGTGTGCTCTTTCTTTCGCTATTCTTTTATTTGATTAAGTTTGTTCTTATAGCGATTGTTTTACAAAACACTATTCAACCTCCCTTTTATAGTGTTTTCTCACACCTTCATTAACATGTTCTAATTTATTACAAATTTAATCTTATATATATATATATATATATATATATATATGTATATTAATATTCTAGTTTCAAAAGCACTACAAGAAACATGGGATCCAGGGATGTGATATTTTCATGTGAAAACTACATCGCTAAAAAGGACATTGCCACGTGATTTTCACATCGCTAAATGTTAAAAATAAAAAATGGGTCCAATGAAGTGATATTGCCACGTAAAAAACACATCGCTAAAAAAGGACACTGCCACGTGATTTTCATGTCGATAAACATTTAAAATAAAATAAAAAATGCATTAACACCACTTCATACCTTAATTTTTACCCCTACGATCCTACCTTGATTTACATCTTTGCAATGCATCAAGATCACATACTTGGTGCCTCCTTACCCTCTCATCTTTGGGCTGCCTTTGCAGAGATCATCAAGCATCTCTTTGTGTACCTTTTTCATTTATATTCATATGTTTATTGTTTCACTAACCATTAATCAAAATACAAAAAAAATATGCCTTGTCCCTTTTATTTGTTTTGTAAGGTAGGGTTTTAGAATCAAGAGCATTAAGTGATTGTCCCCTCAGCTAGGGTTTGCTTCCTCAAGTCAAAGTGTGGTCAACCATTGATTTTCAAAGGCTACTCATAAAATCATAACTTATAATCTTAGATCACACAATTTTCAAGCATCATTCACATGGTTTGATTTAAGATAACTCAAAGTCCGGTTGCTTTTTTCTCAAGATATTTCAATATGTTCATGTTTTTATTTCCATGGCTTCATCAACAAGTTTTCTCAAGCCATTGCATTATTCATCAAAGGAAATTTAAAATTACATCATTTTTAGTTCACATGATCATCAATGTATCTTGAAATGCAAGAAAAGTCCAAGTTTGCAAGGTTGTACAAAGTGGTTTAACCAAAAAAGTCAACATTTCAAGTCCAAGTTCAAAACTTCATAACTTATCCATTATTCAACATTTTTGAGTGATACCTTGAGAAAATGATTCCTTTTGAAATCCTCTACAACTTTTGTTTACAAGTCAAGATCCAATAATGCTTGGAAGATCATCAAAATATTTGAAACATTAGAAGTCACTTTGTGAACTTAGTGGAATTTGACCTAAATTCAATTGTTATTTTCCTAACTTCCAAAGATCATAACTCTCTAAATTTTCAACTTTTATGGGAGGTTCTTTTTTAAAATCATCACATTTGATACCCTTTACAATTTTTTTCAAGGATTAAAGGTGAATTATGCTTGGAAAGCCATGAAAACTTTGAAGACATTATAGGTCATTTTGGACTTAGAAATTTTTGATATCTCATTATAGGTCATGGTGCCAACTTTGCAAGCTCATAACTTTTTTCTCAAGTGTCCAAATGAAACCTTTATTTTCACATTGTACTCTCCATGAAGATGTGATAATTTAGCCAAAAGAATGAGAAACAATGGTCAACTATGCAAGATTTCACAAAGGCTTGAACATGGCTACTTGGAACTCAATTTTTCTAATGAAACTGAATTTGCAAGTCACTTAATTCTCAAAATTAAGCCAAAGTTTTCACGTGGTTTACACCTGATGATGTTAAGTGATGAATATTGATAAAAAAAACAACCTGAAATTGGAAGGATTGAGTTGCGTTTTGAGTGACTTTGTACTCGAGAATGATTACACAATGTATGCACATGGAATCACGTGTATAGAAACCAATTCTCACACGTATGAGATCACAATACTTCAGCTATAAATAGAGCAAGCCTCTGCTTTCATTTCCAAGCTTAGAAAGCCCTTAGAACCTCTTCCCAAGCTCACATTTTTCACTGAAATTCTCCAAGTTCGTTTTCAAATTTTAAGTTATTTCAACTTTGTTTCTTGATTCTATTAGCACCTTCGGCATCTAATGAAGTTGTCACAACAGAAACCAAGCTCTAAGACCTTATGAAGTGTTCTGACCAAGTTCAACTTTCAGCACCTCCAATCATCATTTGGACAAGGTAGTTCTGAGCATTTTTTGGACTAAAAAAAGATACCATGATGTAGTATGATACTCTCTGATTCTTTTTCCTAACTTATCTTGCTTTGGTTGGTTGTATATGGCATTTAATTTCATTCTTCATATTTTGTTTTTCACTGAGTTTTCTCCAAAATTCTCCATGCTCACTTTCAATAAATGAAAGTGAAAAATAGAGTTGAGATCGCACTAATGAGACAGTCATTATGGCATATGTTTCATGATCTGACTTTTCCATTTGCCAAACTCCGGTGACTGGTTCACCAGAGAAGATGACTGGAGGTGTGTGTTTGGTTGGCTGATTTAAATTGGATCAAATGCATGCACTTTAGATTTGGACCTCTTTATGTGCTTACTTGGCATAAGTAACTTAGATCCAATGGTCCTCGTTTTTTTCTTCTTTTATTTGTTTTATTTTATTTTATTTTATTTTTACTTTTAAATATTCATATTAAATATGATTTTCCTCTAAAAAATCCTAAAAAATTCATAAAAAATATTTTCCATTATTTTACACCTTGTGTAATTTTTTCACAATTTTATTTTATGATTTACTATTTTTCATTTATTTTCTCTTATATTCCTTGTTTTAATTTGTTTAAAGACAGTTTCCTGTTTTGAAAAATATTCCAAAAATTCCTAAAAATATTTTAAGTCATTTTTTATTTTTCTATATTTTTGTTTGCCATTTAATTGATAGTTTGATGTTACTTTTCTATTTTCTCTTTTATTTTCAATTTAAAATAATTTTAAAAATAATTTTAATGTTTTTATATTGTTTATTATTGAATTTTAATATTGTTGACTGTTGGTGCCTTGAGTCATAATTATTTTTCAGAAGTCTCATCAATATCATTGGACTTTTGGTGTTGATGATAAGTTTAGTACCTTAATCCACCAAGAGAGGTGGTTGATCTTGATGATGACTTGATCAATGTTGTGATTCAATTTGGTTTCATTTTTATCTTCATCTCTTTCTTTCTGTTTCTTTTTCTCTTGATCAACTGGATGATTTAGGATCCATCTTGTTCATGAAGTTTGGATTGGTGCTTGATGAACTTTCATCATTTCAAATCTACCTTCCAATTAATTATGTATCATTTAAGGTACTTTGGATTGATCCATAAATTTGTCCTAAGTTATCATGAAGAATGATTGATGTAATATACCAATCTACCTGCCTTAGTGTTTGATCCCTCCTTGGTTTTTACTTGTGCTACATATTTTTGGAGTATGGTTTCTATCATATCTCTAACATGTATGGTACATAAATTGTTATTGACTGATCTCGTATAGTATTGAATTCTACATAAGTCCGTTTGTGATTGCTTAACATAGCGCTAGATTTGTCTCGAATTGGATCATTAACACTAACATTAACTAACATTATTAGTGCACTAACTTTACTTTAATGCAATTTAATTTCTTTCACTTTAATTTTCTTACCATTTAATTTCTTGCCATTTACTTTTATGCACTTTATCTTTAAGCATTTACATTTCATGCCATTTTATCTTAATGTCATTTAGTTTATGTATTTTTCCCTTTGTCCCTTGGACATTTCTTTTACTTTTTAAATACATTAATAAATATTAAACCCCAAAAGACTTAATTCTTGGACTTAGTTTTACTATCCCTAACTTGGATTTGAACTTATGGACTTAGATTTAGGTTCTTGATCTTATGCTTTGGAGGCTTGACTTGAGACCTTGGAATTCATCTTGTACCTTTGACCTTGGGTTGAGTTTTGGACCTCTAATGAAGACTTGACTCTGATACATAACTTTGACCTTATGACTTGGGTTCATCTTTCATATGATACATGGTTTGTTATGTGCTTACGTGTTGCTTGTGGCTTAATCCAAAGGAAGGAAATGTTTGCTTGACTTATGTCAGATGCTTGCTTTGTCCTAGTTAGACCATTTATTTCTTGCTATTTTAATTATGAAATTAGAATAGTCTCTTCATCTCCTCCCCTTCTTAAATTTTCAAAATCTCCTCTCTTTTTCAAAACCTTCTTATTTCAAACTTGAACCACTTTCTCAATAAACGTTGACTTTGTCAAGTGATTTTCAAAACCTTATTGTTTTCAAACTTGAACCACTTTCTCAATAAACGTTGACTTTGTCAAGTGATTTTCAAAACCTTTTTTCTTAAATAAATGCTAAGATTTATTAAGCATATCAAAACAATTTCAAGAGACTTAAAAAACACAAAACACATACAAATCTTTTGTGCCTTTGTGCACCTTTTCCTTTCAAACATTTTTCTTAAGGATAATCCTTAATGTTGTTCTTGTAGTGATGAAACTCATATACTTCCATAATAATGTAGAGAAATGATGACATTTTCCACTTAGATGTTGAGTGATAGACTTGTTTATTTCAATCCAATAAAAAATCCTCCATCTCAAGATGATGAAAATGTTCATTCCTCATTAATTGTGGGTAGTAAGTTCAATTTCCATTCGAATATGACAAAATGTCCATTCATTTAAAATCAACCAAAACAAACTCTTTTGTTATTGTTACCATGAACTATGAGGTTTTGATCCTCCATTACCCTTTGTGGGTACATAGGCACCAAGCTTAGGAAGTCTTTTGCAAACAACACCCTTTTTAAACCAACACAGATTTTCGAGAGGTTCCTATAGAATACTATAGATGTTTTGGGTGCTAACACCTTCCCTTTGCATAACCAAACCCCGTACCCTTATCTCTTTGTTTTGTTAGTTTTGTTTTAAAACTTATGTAGGTTTTATTCATTCTTTTCCCATTCCTTTGGAAATAATAAAGAGTGGTGACGACTCTTGCTTTGCGTGTTAAGCTAATCAATAGCTTAATCTCAAAATTTTCACCTCTACACACCAACCATACAATCAGTAACTCAGCATCAACAATACATCCGCACCACCAACAACAACACTATAAACACCTAAAACTAAAAAACAAAAGCTAGAAGAATTGAAATAGACCTATAAAGAAAGATCTAATCAGATCTGGGAGGTTTTTTCAAAAGCACAAAACACAAGTGTCATCGTCGACGACAACCTTCGTTGCTGCAATAACGTTTTTTGGTGAACCCCCTCCAACTCCAGCTACGCAAATCACAGATCCCACCAAGCCCCCCCCCCCCCCCCCCCCCCAATTGTTTTTGTTTCCACCCACAGCCGACACAATACCACCACACAGATCTTGCTGAAACGTCTGCCGACATTGGTAGCTTTTTCTTCCATTCCTCTTTATTTCTCATTGTTTGCTTTTGATTTTATTTGTGTTATAAGGGTTTGCAAGGATTGACTTTTATGTTTTGTTGTTGAGAAAATCATTGAATATTTGTGTTTTTTATAGAGAAAAAATGGATTTTTACAGTAAAAGAGAATGAATATCGCTCGAGAAAGAGAAAAGCAACAATGTTTTTTCTGGTTTCTAGTTTTTGCAAATAAATGTAATTGTTTTTTTTCTTTTTTTCTTTTTTTTGAAAAGTCAACAAAAACGTTGCGATGTGATTTTTACGTGGTCGACCCATAAAGAAAGATCTGATCAGATCTGGAAGGTTTTTCAAAACCATAAAACACTAGTGTCACCGTCGAGGATGACCTTCGTCGCTGCAACAACATTTTCCGGCGAACCCCATCCAACTTCAGCTACGCAATCCCACCAAGCTCCCCATCGTTTTTGTTTCCACCCGCAACCGACGCGATATCACCTCACAAATCTCACTGAAATGTCTGCCGACATCGATAACCTTTTCTTTTAATCCTTTTTATTTCTCATTGTTTGCTTTTGATTTTGTTTTTGTTATAAGGTTTGCAAGAATTGACTTTTATGTTTTGTTGTTGAGAAAATCATTGAAGATTTGTAATTATTTTAGAGAAAAAAAGAATTTTTACAGTAAGAGAAAATGAGTATCGCTCGAGAAAGAGAAAAAATAGTTTTTTTCCTAGTTTCTGGTTTGCAAATAAATGGAATTGTTTTTTTTGTTTGAAAAGTCGACAAAAAAGTTGCGATGTGATTTTCATGTGGTCACATTTAGCGATGTGATTTTCACGTGACAACGTTGGACCGTATTTTTTCACATAGCAAAAAATTGCGACTTGCGTTCCTGCATTGTGTTTGCCCACATCGCTAATTTGAGTGAAAGGACCATGATATTTTAGATTTTGATATGATTTTTATGTGACAAATTACTGTGTTTTTTTGAAAATAAATGTTTTATTTTTTAATTTAATAGTAAAATTATTTATTTACTATGTATATCTATATTTTATTATATTTAAATATTTATATTTTAAATATATATCATAAAGATAAATTAATAATTTATTTTCTTATCATATTTTTGTTTGTTTATAACTTGCATTGTATTTTAAAGAAATATTTTTAAATAAAAAGATAGAACATTATACATTTCACGACTAAATTATCATATTTTGTTTTCTTTATCCTTAAAAAAATTTATATATAGATTTTTTATGAAATCAAAATATCTTAAGAAAAAATTATTTTAACACAACATGCTGATAATAATAAAAATAAAAACTATAAATAAATGAGTTACATGAAAAAATATATATTTTGTCATTTAAGCAAAAACTAAACTCACACAAAGTATAACCTATTTTTAATTAGTAGAATACTTTTACAAGAAATCACAAGAAACAACAAAGTAAAATGGCATCAAATCTAACAAACTGAAACAACACGTGGCAAACAAAAACAACTTATAAAGAATTTGTGATTAATAAATTGTCTTACAACAACCTGACACAAATTAATATTATTAAGATAAGTCAACTCTTAATTATATCCTCATTCTCTCCAAGTTTGTTTTCCCATCTAAATTTCGAGAAAAAAAATATTTAGAGTATTCTTCCATCAACATGCTTTTGAACAAAGCTGGATTTTCTGAACTTATTAAACTCTTTGCAGGTCCAATCTCTGCTTCAAATTTGGTGTTGAAAAACATAGCTATAGAAAATCTATCTTTTTCTTTATTCACTGTAACTCTGTGCTCTATGCTCGAGTACACCCCATTGCTTAAAATCTGTAAAAAGATTTAATATAATCTATTAACCTTTTACATTTATATAATGAATAATGAAAAATAATATTCTTACACTAGTTTCTAGTTCCTATTACTATTACATTAAATATTTACATAAATTCACCGTATTTTATATGCTGAACAGTATTTTTTAAAATAAATAAAAAATATTTTTTATAAAAAATATATTTATTTTTAAAATTATTTTTATAATATAAATATAAATTTTTTGATTAAACAGTTTTATTATTACGTTAACTATAAAAATGTATAGATTATTAATCATATATTTTACTAATAATTTTATTAATCAAATTTACTATTTCATTAACAAATAAATTTCATATCATTAGTTAAAAATATAATAATTAAATTTTACATTCTATTAACTAAATTATGATATTAAATTATGAAATATATGAAATAAAACAAATAAAATTGGTTAAAATATCTAGAATATGTGAAAATGTTTTGTATTTTGTTTACTATATTATAATGTTTTGATCATCATATTCTTTATTATAAAAAAATGATAAAACAAATCTTGGATTTGGCATTATCTTTATGAAACACTAATGGTGTGATCACCATACCACGACTCATTGAAAATATTTTTATATATTAGTTGAAAAATATAATAAATATTGTAGGACAAGTTCAATTTACAACGTGCTTAATTCATTTGTCAAACTAAGAAGAAAAAAAATATTAAGAAAATGATAGAAAAATATATTTTTTTTATAAGCAAAATGATAGAAAAAGTATGATGATCATGACAAACCTCCATAATGTCTCCAATATTAACTACAAAAGCATCCGGATGAAAATTCACTGGAATCCAAACTCCATCTTTCTTGATCTCTAGACCTCCAACTCCGTTAATCTGGTTAAGTATGGTTATACCGGAGCCGTCCGAGTGAGGGATGATACCGTCGACGAGCTCCGGTCGCGGACACGGTGGATAGTATGTCATCCTTATTGACTGATTTCCATCCTCAAACATGTTTTCTATTTCCTTTAAATCCATCTTAATGGCTCTTCCCATTAATTCAAAAAGTTTCATGCCAAGTTTCTTCAATTCTAAGATATATGTCTCCAAGGTATCCCTTAGAGATGAAGGTAGTTGAGGAAAGAGATGTGGCTTTCTTCTTTGAATAGGATTTGTTATCATGAAGAATCTATCACCCCAATCAAGCTTTTGACCTTCACTTCTAATCACAGCTCCATAGCCTTGAAAATCTCCTGGTCGTATTTTGTATTTTGTTTTCTCTTCCACGGGAAGCTTGAAAAAATTCTCAATCTCTATTTTCAGCTTCTTGAGAAGTTCAGAACTAACATCATGATTCACCACCTGCATAAAATTGCATCAATTAATTTACACACATTGTCTATATAAAAAATTCACACATGCATCGAAAGTGCATAGAAATTAAACTTTATGATTAATATAATTAACCTGAAAGAAACCCCAATCTTTGCATGCCGAGAACAAGTTATGAAGTTGAGTATTATCCGCATATAACAAAGTTTGAAAGTCAAAGATGGGAATTGTTTGTGAAGGATTGGTTTGATCTAATAGAATGGAAGGTTGTTTATCTGGCCTAAGAAACCTTTCTGGTATTCCCATTTCTGGTTTATTGATAACTTCATCAATAACACCAAGAAAGACATGAGATAAAGATGATGCCATGTTATATGGTTTGGTTGGTTTATAGTGGAAATCAATGGTTACATAGGGTTGGTATTTATATAAATGCAGTATATGTATAATGCAACAATATTCATATTGGACCCGTTCTTTCAGCTTATAAATATTATTATTTAAAGTATATGAAATGTGGATATTATTGACTATGACTAATTAAACAATGCCAGACCACGATAGCCCATTGAGTTGTCAATGCTCTTTATGAATTAATGAACTTTTGCATATGCAATCAATTTATATATATCCTTTTAGCAACGATGCATAGGCATGGTAGCTAGCTATAATAAAGAAGTTTGGTTATATATATATTGAAGGCATGGTAGCTAGTAACTTTTTTTTAGAATAACATATATTAATAATTTAATTCCCAAAATAACAATATTTTAAAATAAATTATCAAACTAACATAGTTTGCATGTATGTTCACCAAGTTGATTGGCGAATAAATGCATTTTCAACCTAATTTGCCAAATGGATTAGCTAGCTTCAATTTTTTTTTAACTAATTCGCCAAATAGATTGACGAATGAGTGATATTGTTGTGTTAAAATAGCCATACCAATTGGCGAATGCGTATATATAAGTATATATAAGTATATATCTATGTATACTCATATATATATATATATATATATATATATATATATATATATATATATATATATATATATATATATATATATATATATATATATAAAGTATATATCTATAAATACTCATATATACATATATATATATATATATATATATATATATATATATATATATATATATATATATATATAAAAGTATATAAAAGAAAATTATAATATAAAAGAAAATTATATTAAAAGAAAATTATTCATATAAAAGAAAATTATAATATAAAAGAAAATTAGAGAATCTGACAAAGAGAAATATAATATAAAAGAAAATTATTATTAATAATCCAACAACGGCAGTACAAAAACTAATTTCCCGCCCGATCTAACTGTCCTCCAGTACCACATCCACGGGGATGACCCCGTCTTCGAACTCTACCACGAGGTGGTTGAGGTTCCGCTTGTATTTGTGTGTTTGGTGGAGGAGGTTGTTGTTGAGTCCATGATTCTGTTATATTTGCAACTGCTTGTCCCCAATTACGTGGAGGGTTGCTGCCAAAGGCGCTGCCGTAACTCAGTTGTGTGCCCATGTTTTCAAAGTTGGGTCGGATAGGTTGGGCTGGGTTGGATTGGGTTGGGTGAGGACGATAAGCTTGACCAACTGAGGATATTGCCTCGTTTTGAGAACGAAACAAAGGTGGGGGGCTATAGGTTGGTGTGGATATGAAGGTGTTGTCGGGGGTATATTGGTGTTGGTAAGGCTCTTGTTGTTGTGATTGGGTTTGTGGCATGTAGGGGTTACGTGTTTGGAGGAATGGTCTATGGGTGTTTGAAGTCGATGGCTGGAATTGGGTGGGGTAGTCATGTTGTGGGGTTGGTGGTTGGGCGTATGCTGCGGCCTGCGAGCGCGGGTCAATCAAGTATGGGTTATCAGACATCCATTGTTGCGTAGTAACTGACCTAAACCAAACTAAATATTCTCTAGTTGGTTTGACATTTTGCAGCACTTGGTCAGTTAGGACATGTTGATGTCGACCTCTCCATTGTTGGCGTAATTCCCTTGCAAAGTCTCTCCAATCTTCCATATTCCACATGTCACTTACTCTTTTCAAATGCCATCCTCCCAAACATGTCGGAGGGCCCGGAATATCTTGTTGCATTCCGAACTGCATTTTCACCCGATCTGTTTGGTGCATTTCAATCGTAGTGAACCGGATGATTGGTGTTTTTGCTGTCTAAATTTCAGCATCCTCTGGGTTAGGCTCATGGTCGAGGGCTAAATATGGTCGCCAGATGAACTACGTAAAAAAAAATTCGTTTAGTAGAAAATTATTTTAGTGATATGCATTAAAAAGAAAAGATATTTTTTATATATGACAATACCTGATCGATCCCCACGTGGTCTAACAAACTACGATATAAAACTATGGAACTTCTTGGATTTCTACTATAATACATCCCAAGATCGGACCAGCTAAGCACAATAGATTTAAAAGCATTTAGATACAATAACAATTTAAATATTTAAAATTTAATATGTTTGGAAATAAAAATTAATAGTAGACTTACTGGTTTGCGTAAGAGAACGGGCATGGATTCATGTTGCGTTGGGCGAGCATCGGCAGTCTTGAATACCCTCAAGCTTGTAACAAAAATGCACAACCAAAAAATGTACAAGTATCCTTTGCGGCATTTTTACAAAGGATACTGTACAAATGTGCCAAAACAGCCGAACCCCAACTATATGTATTTACATTGTTGATGTTTCGCAACAATGGTAAATACATCATATTTATTGTGTTTTCGATACCGTCGGGAAATAAAAAATGACCGAATAAAGGCATAATATAACACCGAGTTTTTTGAATTTTTTCTAACTCGTTTGATTCTTCGTTTAAAATAAAACTAGCATAGTGGGCTCTAAGGACTCCTAGATTAATACTTGAACTCCTGCTACGAGTATTTGTTGGCTGCTCCTCGTCAATGAGAGGGGCACCCAGCAAGTCCGCTACTATAGAAATTTCATGGTTGACCTTACCAAAGACAGCTCTACCGGATACACGTAACCCCAAAAGCATGTAGACGTCTTCCAATGTGACCGTGCATTCACCGAACGGCAGGTGAAAGGTGTGTGTCTCTGGCCTTCACCTCTCTTGTAGTGCCAAAATGAATTTTGTGTCTATAGAATTGTTGTGCACCTTTATGACTTCACCAAATCCGCATGAACGTAGATACGGTTCAATGATCGGATCAAACTCTATGTAGT